>JAJQOW010000824.1:0-80357 GCA_037975125.1 Latrodectus hesperus
AAAACATGCTCTTCATCATTTTTACAGAATTTATAAAAATTAAGACACTGTTATATTTTTAATTCTAGCATATTTTAATCGAACAAGGTTATTCATTTTTGTAGAAATATTTATATATGCTGGGAAAACGTAGAGTTTATTTTGTTATCTTTACAAATTGTGATTAATGTTTTTAATTCAGTTAGTAAACGTTTGTAATATTTACATTCATTCTGAATATGCCTTATAATGCAGCATAAATTTCAATCACTAGCAATAGTGACATTGAATCACTAGCAATAGTGAATATGATAGTGACATTCTACATTGGATTAGAAAGTTTCGAAAATAAATTAGAGCATATATGTATGCATCTAAACGTTTTACCTGTTGAATTCTAAGCTTGATTTCACTTGTTTCATTTAAAGAATGTCTGAGTATTAAACGTATTAATTTAATCATATTAAATGTTTTTGAAAAATTCTTCTTAAGTCAGTTTCTGATTAAGATGCTTTGTCTTTATAAAAACATTCCTTTTCAAATTACTGGAATGCTGCAAATTACTGGAACTTTGAATATTTATAGCAATATTTTTATATATATAATTGTTATCGTTTTCCAAATTTTGCGGATGCATTTAGATATTTAAGAGCATTATGTATAAAAAACATAATGAATAAAATATTTTAATATTCAATAAATAACCGCATACTGCATTATAAAAAAATAATGAAAAATACATAATATTTTGCAAATATAGATGAGAGATAACATTCAATACATTAACATAAGAAATACAATATCATCATTTTATTTTATCATAGCTATTTTATTAATCCATTATTGTAATTAAATTTTAATTTTTTGCTAACAGATTTTCTTGTCTTAAACGGATATAATTTAAGTGAAAATTTAAATTCTAAAATAATATATTTAGATGAACTTTAGAAGTTTTTCTCTCATATGCATTAAATATCAAATTAAAGATTTTAGAGAGAGAGAGAACAAAATTGTTTTATTACTTAAATTACTGAAACTGAAAACCAATTTTGCTGGAGTTTCACCACATATCTTATCCCTTAAATAATCTATTTTCAGTCAAAAAGTCAAATATTATTTGATATTTGTAACTTGTTACAGTACTGATATTGTAAAATAATTTTCTTAAAATTATTCCTAAACAAATAGTCGACAAAATTATAAAACGCAATATTGACAAATATCTGCTTATAAAAATTATAAACATATTTATTACTACAGCTAAAATAATGAAATATATTTTGGAAAAAAAGCTTCGTTGATATATAATAAATTTTTAACATAAAACCTAGGAACAGTCATTTTTTAGAAAATATATCAGGCTGTTCCCTGACCAGTTTATTATCTAGATCTATCACATAGAGAAAATATCTGCTTAATTGTTTCCCACTGACCAGCTTGTCAACTTATGCCAATTACTTCATTTCATAAACAGTGGTATTGTCCTGAATCTGTATTGCCAGCTATTTTACACAAATAATCAAATCTCTAACATAATACACAGGCGTAAAATGCAGATATTGCTGCTATAAATGTTTGTCCTGAATACACTGTTCTGAAAATAAATACTTTCAAATATTTTGAAAATATAGTTAGTCTTTATATATTTTAATATTTACCTACCAATGCAACTGGCAGCGGAGTATGTATTTAACTCCCCAACCATTCCATCAAGCTTGAAAAAAGAACTGCTGATCACACGTCCGTCTTCAGAACGGAACTCATCGCCATTATGAGTGGACTTTCTTTGTTAGATAACAATACACAAAATGATTTCTCGGAGATATGGATCTTTACAGGCAGTCGATCCTCGATCCAGCGATCTTTCCAATTGGCAATCCAATGGCGACAGTACTAGTAGAAGTATTCTATTCTTGTTGAAAAGCCTTTCAGTTGAAAACCCAATCCACCTCCAGTGGGTCCCCTCGCATGTTGGTCTGCCTGGGAGTGAAGTAGCCGACGACCTTGCAAAGGCTGCCGCCAGTAATCCTTTGAACCCGGAAGATCACGTGGCACTAACACCATCAGAGGTTTCTTCCATTACTAAACAACTTACTTCTAACACCTGGGCTGACTCTCCTGCTCACCCTTGGTACTTCCAAAGACATCCTAGAGCCGTCACAACATTTAAGCTCCAGAGTACATCAGACGACACATTCTCGACTTTCTACTGGCCTCTTGAAGTGCATTATCTTTGAAGATGGTGAAAGAATATACCCATCATGCCCCAAGTGCGACAATGCTCTGTTTTGCCCGTAACACATCTTGAAGTGCTTGGGGATTTCTCGTGAAGAGGCTGTGAAAAGTCCACATCTGCTTTTGGACATTTTATCTATCTGTGATCTCATGGATCTGGTCTAGTTCCACTAGACCAGATGGGGATTAGTCCCACCACCCACCAGCAATATTTACCTAATAACTAACATTACAACAGCCTATATAAATAATGATCTCATTTTCTAATAATTTTAATTAAACCATAAAAAGTTATAAGGAGCAAACAACGAACATTTTTGAATGAATTAGATATTATTAAGATCTTTATATTCCATTATTGATTACTCTAACAAAATTTTATAGAATATTTAGATAAACTCAATACATTTCTATATTTGTATGCTTCGAATCCATGCCATGAGAACACAGTACAATAGAGATAAATATTTTTCTTTATTAATGGTTAATTATTGTTATCTGATAACTTTCAAAAGCTGCTGCTATCATATTACAGAATGAAAAATTCATACAATGCAAATTTGTGATTCATTAGTTTTCAGCCTAGCTTATTATTGTAGAAAGTTTATGATTTATTTATTCATCACTTAATATATTTAATGTATTTAAGTCTGTTAGATTAATAGTTATAATATTATTTAAAAGGCTACCACTTTTTATACGCAAATGTTAAACAAAGCACTATTAAATTTTACAAGATTAAGATTAAATGATCAAGTATTATAAAATGATCCATGGATTAAGTGATCAAATATTTTATTTACTCATTTATATTGTAATGAAGGAATATCGAAGGAAAAAAGAATTTTCTAAGAGCAAGTTTTTAATGAGAGTCTTAAAGTTAATTAGCTGTAAACATCGGTGAGCAGCTTGCTATTTCTCTGATAATTTTCACAAGTGGTCAATCAAGTGAATATAATTAAATTTGTAGCTATAAGCAAAATTTTAAGGAGTGTAGTAAGAAGTTGTATTAGATATGGAGTATGTTTCTAAATAAAAATTCGCGCTGTTTTGAATGTAAAAATGAAATAATCAGTTTATTGATTTTTAATTCATTGCCATCAAGGCAATATCTTATGGCTCATTGGGAACTAAATAGATATATCGTAAATATTTTTAATGAATAAATTTAGTGATATCTATAAATTTTTTATCAAAGGATATATTTATAATTTCTTCATACTTTTATCAAAATGTGACATTTAAACATAGCGAACTCATAATTTTCCTACATATTTACTAAAACTGAGCCTTCTATGTGATTTTTTTGTCTTCGTCAGAACATTTGGTGCAAAATCTGATAATAAAATACGAAAAAAATTATAATTCACAAGCTGTACATTTGTGACTTTATAAATACATTACTAAAACGAATTCACTCAGAACTAACAGCTTTAAGTTTATTTGAAATAATTACAGATATTATTGACTGAAAAGAAAATTTATCTCGTAATTCATCCGATCATTGACTATTCAATCACTAAATCAATCAGTATATAGATGAGATTTGAAGTTGTGTTTTATGAATTATTTAATTTTATTATGAATCATGAATTATTTAACTTTCACATTAATAAAATTTGAGAGTATAATTGCACTAAATGTGGTAAGTTCACTAAAGTCTAGTACTGCTATTGTAGCTCACTATAGTTTAGTAGTACTATAGTAGTTCACTATAGTTTAGTAGTGCTATAGAAGTTCACTATAGTCGTACTATAGTAGTTCATTATAGTTTATTAGTGCTATAGTAGTTCACTATAGTTTAGTAGTGCTATTGTAGTTCACTATAGTAGTACTATAGTAGTTCACTATAGTGTATTAGTGCTATAGTAGTTTACTATAGTTTATTAGTGCTATTGTAGTTCACTATAGTTTAGTAGTACTATAGCAATTCACTAAAGTTTAGTAGTGCTATTGTAGTTCACTATACTGTATTAGTGCTATAGTAGTTTAATATAGTTTAGTAGTGCTATAGTAGTACTATAGTAGTTCACTATAATTTAGCAGTGCTATAGTAGTTCAAGCTTTAAAAAACTGAGCTGAATTCCAGCCAGTACTCATCGGAACATAAATGCTGTATTTTTTATTTCTACATGAACTTATATCATAATGCTGGTTTAGAAAATTTTCAAATTTGCTGCTTTGCAACACATGAATATGTCCAACAACTTGTGAAAATAAATGCAGTGCGGTCTTTCTTAAGAAGAACATTGACAACAAATTTTAGTGAGATATTAGAACACCCATTTCACAATAAATTGTAAAAACTGTAAGTATTATTGAAAGTAATTTGCATACATATTTAATGGAAATTATATTAAATGTAGTATAATTTAATTTGTGCATAAACTTGAATGTTATTTTTTAAAATTTATTTAAAAGAACTTGGGTTAGATAAATCATTCAAGTGAAATAGGGAAAATGTTACACAGTAGTAAAAGCATATTTACCAAATTAAAATATTTTAAAAGATTTTAAACACTATAAACATGTTATTTTGATCTTAAGAAGAATTTTTTTTTTCATTTTTTGCATATACATCTATCTGAATTACTGATTTGTTTCATTTTGGATTAAATATTATTCGGAGAGAATTCTTAATAATATGTAGTTTTTTGGAATAATTAATAGCTAAGAGGCATTCAAATACTTTATGATTTTTTCAAATCTATGATTTTTTCTAATATACACATGTATATGGAACAGTTTAAAAGTATTTGTAGAAATCTTTTAGTAAGTAAGTATAATTAGAAATAACTATTCAATTTATATGTGATAGTTTAAGGGATGTGTATGTTTATCGAAGGCAGAGTAGAGGGAAAATAATTGCATAACTGAATGAAATTTATTGGATGAATGTGTTAGTATATTAATGAATTTGAGAAAGTAATATTGATGCAGAATGAGCGAATAAAGAGAAAATAAAAGTGAAAAGATTTGATGTAAAATTGTGTTTTAGTATATGCATCAATAAAAGAAACATTGTTAGGTTGAGTTTAAGGATGCAATCGGCACTAAAAATGTGCTTGAGTATGTACGGAGTTTTTGCTCATTGAAGAAATAAGCAAATGATTTAGCCATTAATTATTTAGAAGAACTAAGCAAATGATTTTTAATTAATTAAGCAAATGATTGCGTGGATTACTGAAGTACACTATACTTTGAAAATCAACAAACGTGTGACAATTATTTATCTGTAATCAAACATCCTTTCAATATCCTCTTGTCTGATACGCTCCTTGGAATGCGCATTGTAATTTTTTACCTGTCTCTACTTTCTTCATTTGAAATAATTGTTTCTTGGAATTTATATGGTATTGGGATCATTCTGTGCCCCATGTGATGACTATTATTTAAATTTTTTTATATATAAGTAGCTCGATTTTATGTTCTAAAGTGTCTATAACTATGTAAAATCTTTCCAAAAAAAAAAAAAAAAAAACTCTGCAAAAATTTCAGAAGTCAATTCAAATAAACAAGAAAAGATTCAATGTCCAACAAAAAGTCCAAAGCACAACAAAGACCGATGTGTCCAAGGTCCAATAACAGTTAAAATACAATTTTTTGCACAAGATGTGATTATTTTACTATCAAAAATCATTCTTCTCATGTTTGTCAGAAATGTATGTCGATCAGAATCTGTTACACAGTCACGTAGCTCTACTTTTATTATTTATGAATGTTGTATGCTCTTAAGAATTAAAAACTTTTTTAAGAATAGAATTAAATTTTTACAATTAAATTGTGTGTAATGATTGCTTATAAAAGTGATTTTTTAAAATTTTATTGCTCATGTTTTAATGAAGTAAATTGAAATGAACCAATCACCCCACGTGACCACCAACATTCATATTACGAGTCCACATTCTGCCGAATTTAGGTAAACATTTAAAAGTTGATACATGTTTTATAATTAGTGTGCTTTGGAGGTATTTCATTGTAGCTTAATTATTAATGAAATGGTGAATAATAATTGCTTAAGTGACTGCAGTTTACATAATCTGGATGCATATTGGTGATGCAAAATCTGTAAATTAATGAAGGAGGTGGAGAGGTTGCCTTAGAGAATGCTTTTTTTGCATTTGCGAAGGAAGGAATGTAATACGTTTCATAAAGTAACCATTAATGAGGAAATACATGAGGTTGAAAACGCTTCAGATATGGGAATGATATATTGATATTAACAGATATAAAAATTCTGTAACTAAATTACTTATGTTGCAATTGCCACATATTTGAGATTTGTAATTCATATATTTATTGCTGAAAAAGAAGAAGACAAAATATTTGTATTAATAATGATATATATATATATATATATATATATATATATATATATATATATATATATATATATATATATATATATATATATATATATATATATATATATATATATATATATATATATATATATATATATATATATATATATATATATATATATATATATATATATATATATATATATATATATTATATATATTACTGCGTTTATTAGTGAGCATGTATTTTATTTTAGTTACTAGAATTATTACAAATAACAATTTTTGTTTTGCTTTTACAATTGAAAAAGGAAAACAGAAAGGAAGAATTAAATGATGATGTGTAATCATAAATAATATGTATTGAGCAAGCACTACAGAGTGAAAAAGATCAATACAATGTGCACTATAGAATAACTTAAATAGATGGACTGAAGATAATACCTGCAAATTTTAATGAATCTAGTTGGATAATTTGAAACAGATTTTACTGTATTCCTGATTGTATTAAGTGGAGATATGATGATTTTTTATAGGCTTGGGGACCAATTTAGTATCATGCCAGAAAATGACTATATTAAATAAAATATAGATCAGAAAGAAAGCATGTGAAAACAGAAATTGTAAGATATGTTGCCTTATTTTTCCCATATTAACAGTTTCAGAAATCATTCATTAATCAATCAAATATTCATTAATTACTTAATATAAATCTAAAATGCATCATTTATTTTTATCGAAAAATTTACAACAATGATTGATCTCAAACAAAATTTTAATTAAAAACAGTTTCTTATTCGTCAATATAGATTTAATATTGTATGTAACGGAAATACAAAAGACTAAAGATAATTATTCCTTTTTATGTCATTTAAAAACATTTCATTAAAAACTTTCAGTTCTGGAAATAAATTTCAAAGCTTAATAAAATTTTTACAAATATTTCATACAAAATAATTAAAATGTGGGTAAATAAGTTTAGTGAAAACAAAGTGACCATAAAAATTATACAACTACACAAAGTTTATAATATATGACATAATTAATTATGGTGTAATTGTATTTTTGCTAAAAAATTTACTTTTCTAAATTACAATGCATAACATTACTAATTCTTTTCCAAAAATAAAATATGTTATTAAATACAAAACTAATCACTAAAAACAGAATTTTAAATTATTGCTAATTGCCATTTTAGATTCTAATTATAGTTCTTAGACGAAAATTAGTTTTCCTGTTTGTAAAGTCCATGATAATGATAACTAGCAACTAATAACAAAAAATTATCATTGCCTCAACTGTTAATGTTAAGACAATAAATGTGTGTAGAGTATATTTTTTTAATTTTTCTAATTATTAAATACTTCATTATTTTTGTCTTATGTTCTCATTATATCAAGGAAATTTAAATTTTTAAATTCCCAATCATGGTTTATGTAATAATATTCTGAGAAATAGAAAAGCAATTTGATATTTTTTTTTGAAATTCATTAAATGCTAGGAATTATTTTGCGTTTCAACGGAACATACTTCAACGTAATACTAATAGTTAATTATTTTTAATACTGTGATGAATATAAATATGATGTGAAGGTATTTAATTGCAATATATTTTTTATTTTAAAATTTATTCATATTGGAAGCTTCTTTTTCGATGTAAAAGAATTAAATTTTTCAAATGAGGTAAGCGAATTATGACCATTTTTAGAATACAGTAATTTATTAAAATGAAATTCACTTGAGATAGGAATGAAATGCATGAGCTTCTAAACTTATTAAAGAGTATTTAAATGCATAACACTCATCTAGTCATATGTATTTGAGCCAAGCTTACAATGCTTGTATCTCCACATCATATTTCACATTTTGAATAAAACCAGATTTTGATTTTAACTATGCGTTCCGCCATTTTAAAAAACCATTGGAAACTAATAAGATTAATTATTTTAAGTAATCAAACTTTATGTATTAAGAAATGAAGCATGGATCTTAGTTATAAGATTTTTCATTTTTTCATTTCTTTATTTAAACAGCAAAAAATGTTTTATTTAAGAATTTCTTCTTTATAAGTTTTTTTTATTTAAAACATAAAGCTATTTTTATCTTTGAATTTCTTATTTATTTTTCAAATGGTATAAGCTATTTTTTAACTATAAATATTCTTGTAATTAACTTTCGACATCTTATTGTTATTCCATACATTAAAACTCAGTTTTGAAAACTGAGAATAAAAACTTAATATCTTTTGTCAAAGGTCTTTAGTATGCATAACAGATGTAAGCAAATACATACTGATTAAGAAAGAGGCAAATATTTTATGAGTAAAATAACTAAAATTTATTTATATTAACTAAGAATAATAACTAATAAAATAATAACTAAGAAACAATGTCAGCATACATTTATTCTCAATTTTGTGCATTAAATTTTGATTGCACTATAGCAGTGTGAATAAAAATAAAAATACCATAATTTCTAACAAAATGCCGCGATGCAATGAAAATTTAAAGTTTAACACTAAGGCATTTCCACAGATGAATTTAAGAAACAACCTTCTATAATTTTTAAAATAGATGTAATTCAGAAGAAATGCCATCAATGATATCAGGATATGTGTGCGTGTGCATACGTGTTATTTCTTAAAGCACCATGAAACTTTCGTAAACATAGTTTTTTAATTAATCATAAAATCATCCCTAAAATGTATACAAATTAAAATTATAACCATCATTTATTTTTAATAAAAGCAATGTTAATATATGCCTAAAATTTTTAAATAGCAATGTATTTAAATATACAGGCACTTTGCTTGTAAATATTAAAATAATGTAATTATATATAGCAACATAAATATTAAAATAACAATATAATTATATATTGAGCTATTATTTTAATCAATAAAAGTAAATTATAAATTTATTTATTGAAGAAAAAAATTTCTTAAAATAAATGAATAGCCTACGAGTCACACAAAATGCTTAAGGGCACAATATACACATTTCAACTTGTTGAATATTAGATACTAGTTGTGACTGTCAAACTGGACTTTCATTTCGACAAATCGGTTCAGCAAGTTAGATGCGAAACCATTCCCAATCGAAAACGTGAGTATATTACATAAATAACCTCAGCTCAAGATAAGTCAATATGTGTCATCTAAACTGGAAACACGAATAACTCAGGATTCACACATAAAATTTTATCAGCGTCCAGCAGAAAAACTTATCATAAAATTTACGATGTGCATTTCGTGAGGTGACATATTTATTTTTATTGTTTTAAAAATCATAAGACATATTACTATAAGTGAAATCAATCACATTTTAAATTTTGTCATGAAATAAATTTATTGAAATTAGTATCTATGAATTTTATGTGAAACAACACTCAATATTTTTAAAATTCAATTTTTTTGCATATTTTTTGCTAAAGTGTTATCACTTTATTATAACGTGAATAAAATCACTTATAAAACATTATATTGTATTTTATTTTACATTAACTTTTAAGCTATCAAAAATAAACGCAGATAACAAAATAGGGTAGAAAACATTGGCTCCGAAAAGAAATTAGTTATTTATGAAGTGAATTTTAAATTTTCATTTTGCACATTAATAGAATAATCTTAAATTTAAAGTTTTAACAGCACGCCAGAAGAAATAATAAAGCCATAATTTTGTAAATTTATGTCTAATAGCAGAATAATGTATAAAACGATTTTTAGCTGATTTTTCCTAATTTAATTCAATATTTGTAAAATTTTATTATTAATAAATAAAATTATTTATTCATAATTGTAAGCAAATATAAAATGTAATAATATTAAATTATATTTTAAATTTTACGAAGTTTAGGATTTTTTATATTAGTACGTAGAATATTTATTACATAACCTAGGAATTTTTTCATATGATTCCCAACACATGCTTTTAATAAATCTATCATGATAAATCCAGCTATTTATTGTATTTTATCAAGAAATGGAATATAATATAGGTCGTAGTTGCGAAATATTTTAAAGAAAATGATACTTCTGCAAATAACAAGCTTTGCCTAGCAGCCATACTTTTAACCATAGTACTCTGCTTTTGAATTTTTCGGGGTATAATAGCAAGTACCCTGCTATTGTAGAAAACCAATTGTAGCGTTAAACAAAATGCAATCATTTCTATCCTTTGTGACACTTAATGTTTAAAAGTACCAAATAGAAACGGTATTTGGAAAAATAATTTCCTTAGCAAGTGAATTTAATACAATTGAAAACATTAATATGGTTAGATGATTTTGAGAAATAAATATAAATTTTATAAAATATTTCCCTTTATTATATAAAATATTTTTCAAAATTTATAAAATTACCTAATAACATAATATCTAGTAAATTATTGAAAATAAATTGTACCATAGTTACGTTCATTATCAATTGACACGTTATTTATGCTATTAAATTTTGTTAAGAGTTATTTAAGATAAACAAAATAAACAAAAAAAAGTTAAGAGTAATCTAAAATAAACAACAAGAATTAAAAATGACTTCACTTTTAATTAAATTGTAACTGTATGCACGGTTAAATATTCCCATCATAGTTAAAATAAAGTTACTTTTACATTTTAATAACGAAACTATAATTTTATAAAACATTGTAAATAAACACGCTATTACTATGTATAAAACAGTCAAAAGCTTAAAGCATCTTTATCCACATTAACACATAATTTGAAACTTTCTAAAATTAATTAACTCTCTAAAATTATTCAAGTGATATCAATCATTAAAAAATATTTACTTATAATAGTAAAAAAGAAACTAAAATACTATTACTTTAAATATATCTATTCATGGTATGACAATTTTAGAATAAAATTTCATTTAATTAAAAGTAGAAATACAATGAAAATAGCAAAAAAGAAGCAAAATTATTTAAACATGTTAAATAAAAGTGTCTAATTTTGTAACTTAATAACTGATAGCATTCATTATTAAAATAATTGTCTTGTACAAATAATTTTTAAGAAATTCTGTTAATTTATTTGATTCAAAATTTGGAGGAAAAATAATTTGCCAGTTTTTGAGTCACAAGTAGGAGGAAAAAAAAACATTGAAAATGCGGTGCTTCTAGCTTACGAACCTGAAGAAAGCTAAAATAAACTATTTGACCTGTAATAGAAAAAATTGTTTTAGGAGTCAAAAAAGAATTTAAAAGTTATCAATATTTCACTTGGTTTCATTGTACTTATTATATCGCACAATTATAATACGTCTTGAAGTAGAAAACTGTATTTAAAAATAACTTCAATCGAAAGAATTTATGTTTGCCAGTTTATGAGAGAATTATTAATGAAAAAACTTCAAAATATTTTCTGCTTAAAATGTAAAAAGATTTCTTCCCATGATAATTCAGTTACACAATTGACATCTACTAAATTCTGTAGTACTAACAAGCACGTTTAACTGCAAGATTTTGATAAAAATAATTTAAGAATAAATCATAGTAAGCACTTGTTAGTATTGTCTCACATAAATTGAGATAGCATAGTTTTCAAGAATAAATAACCTTGCTATTGTTTCCAAACTATTCCTTCAAATCGCATTCAAAATTCCTTTCAAATTGCATTTATAGTATAGCATTCATTCTTCATTTTTTGTAAGAAATGAAAAATAATCTCTTAATTTAATTCACAACAATCTTTTATAAAAAAATTTTTTCAGTGCTTATAAAGAATTTTAATCTAATAATCATAAGAAATAGTGTTTCCACAAAACTTAGCATGACATATATGCTATTTATATATTAAAATAACAATTTCAAACAAAGTAAATAAAGGTCTTTACTAACTTGAATCAGCCTAAAATATTTTAAGGTACAGAATATTTCTGGTTAATTATTAATAGTAAAATCAAAACTCTTATTTTTATTTTAAATTGATTTTTATGAAATTTCTAAGAGTGTTTTATGAAATTATTTTCTGTTATACCATTACTTAAAATATTGTGTGATTAAAAAGAACCTTAGTTAAATTTTAATTACAATAATCCTTAAAAACAAATTTGGTAATTTTCAGTTAGATAGATTTTGACTAATTTTTGTAGGAAATAACATGTAAGGTTTCCATAAATTTGTAAATAATAAATTAATAAGAAATTACAAAATGTAATTAACACATATTATATTAAAGCTGCTTGAGTCTTTCAGATTAATTTCTTAAAGAATGACAAAAAATTATAAGTATTTTATAAGTGATTATTTTACAAAAGCGAATATATTCGAATATATTGAAATTTGTAGAATGCATTTAAAAAAGAAATTATTAATAACAATTCATATTATTGGAATGAATGCTTAAAAGTATGTAAATTACAGATTTAATAAAATTTGAAGAACTGGAGAGCAATTTAAAAATGTTTGATTTTTTAATAATAAGCCTTATTAAGAAAATATTATATGTAAATATGATTATCATAAAAAATATAACTGAATAATAGTGTAAATATTAAAGTCAAATGCCGTATTTGATAAAACATTTTAATTAATAAAAAGAATTAAAATTTTTTGCACAAAGAAAATTAAATCATAGTTTTGAATTAATTATATATTTATACATTTTTTATAAGGGATTACTTACATATTGAAATTCAAGCACTGGAGAAAAACGATAAAGATATATATATATTTAAAACTTAATATCAATATAATTAGTAGTAATTGTTATTCAAGCATTAATAACTTATAATTCATGATGAAGTAAAATTTATTCAATCATTATCAATTAAATCTGATTGAAATTTAATTTGCTTTGTTCATATTTGCATGAAATTCATAACACATTTAATTTTTTTTATATTTTAAAATAACGTGTATTATCCATATTAGTTATCCTCTATAGCAAATATATTATGATAATATTTACACAGTTCTCATATATTTTTTACATTTTTATAATAAAAGCTTTTTAAAGAGAACTTATATTTAGTTAAATTAAATATAAAGTTACCTCTTTAATGGAATAGCAAAAATTAATTTAATTAGGAGTTTTATCTCTTTATTGCTAAAATAAAAATTTCTCTACAATTTATAACTAAGCTCTTAAATAGAGAAACGTACTCATTTAAAAAAGCATTGCTATTGTTTTAAGAATTTAACAAATATTTTTTACTATTAATTTACGAGTAGAAGTACTTTTGACTGATATCCATATATTTTACCCTAAGTAAAATATTTAAAAAATACTTTTAAAAGTCTAACTTCTGTGCTTAAATTTTTACCTTTCTGATGTCGCATTAGGATAATAATTAGCTTAATATGTTTGATATGGTAAAAAGTTATAATATATTTACACATGCAGTTTAACTCAAAACAATAACAGAAGTATCAATATTTTTATTATTTATAAATCCCTAAATTGTTATATAATGTATTCATAAAAAATATTTAGAAATTTTAATACTAGATTTATGTACTTCGAAGTAGGCCGTGTGGTTAGGGTATCGGCCTTCTATCGGGAAGGGTGGTGTTCAATTCCAAATGTAGCCAAAGACGCACCGAGTACATGCGATATACGTGCTCGTTAAATCTGTAAAATTGAAAGTCCTATTGTGGGTCCTTGAGCAGTTACCATGGGTGCAATGATCTGGTGAAAATTTACTCCCCCTTCAGATCAATGCCACAATTGAGGGAGTGGGTCCTCTGGTGGTGCCATCTATAAGAGGATTTTTTTAAAAAGAGCAAAGACGTACTTTCACCTCCGTGGTGCTCTGATTAAAAGAAGGACCCACACAACTGACTTAAATACGCATTGCCAGGCCATAGCAAACTTGGCTTGTCCAAGTGTCATAAGTAACACAACAACGTGTACTTGAAGAATTTTTTAAATGTTTGAATTGATTGATTCTGAAGTATGTCAGAAATATTCCATAATATATTAGATTACTATATATTTATTTTATTATTTGTTTTATTACTTTATAACGTAAATTATTTTACACTTTTTTTAATCTTTTATAAAATGAAAACTAGTAAAAACCTTAAATTAAATCAACATTTTACTATTTGTTAACTGAAAACTTAAAATATGGCAAATAAAAAAATTTGTGAAAAATATTTTCAAGAACTGTCAATATTCTTGTAAGTCTTGTTTCTGAATTGAAATAGAGTTTTAAGCGCATATCGTTCGCAACTTTAGTGCTCAGAGAATTTACTTGAAAAATATTATCAATTCTGAGATTGATTGCTGAATTCAAAGGAAACATTTCAGAAAACTGCTAAGCATGACCCAGTTACACATCATAATTAATTACTTAATTAAGCGAAGAATTTTCAGTTCTCATTCGTTCTTTATGTGTTTAATTTTTCTTCCTCACATGATAAATTTGATTACAGGTTCCAGAAAGGAACACAACTATTGATAAAATAAGGTACAAGAACACAACATTTTACTTTTCCGTCACTATGGTAGCGCAGGTGTTTGATCCAAAATGTTCATTCCTGTTTTATGTGTGTGTTTCTATACTTAAGCACGTTAAAGAATTTGGTTCCAATTTTTATAAGAATTCTTAATTGCATCAATGATGTGTAAATTTAATATAAGATGGAGATATTTGCTAACAAGATTTTTTATGTTAGCATATTTTTTCGGAAGGTTATAATATATTCTATATATTTTCGGGAGGTTATATTATATTCTATATATTTTCGGAAGGATATATTATATTTTACTGAAGGAATAAAATTATACTTATGCTTCACAAATTTTCAATATTTTTAATGATTTACATTTTATGCATTTTTACACTTTTCCATTTAAAACAACCAATACTTTTCCAAAACTATTTAAAAATATACAATTTTTTTATTAACTATTTATAAATATTTAATAACTGATATAAACGTCATAAATTAAAATAAAACTCTTCTATTTTAACATTCAATTGTTTTTTTTAAATACCATTTTATGTATGTATTTAATTAAATTTAATTTTTAGTATTTAATTGGATTTTTCTATCATCCTTTACTAGTAACAAGTGGTAGAAGTAGTATGAACTAAGTGAAATAAGTATCAGTGTTTACTCTAGCTCACATGACTTAAATTCTGAAAGACGTGTTAATTTAGTCAAACAAAAGTTTATTCCATAAAAGATTTCTTTTCATCAAAATTTTCTTTTTAATGCGCCTGAAAACATATAACATTCCTTTTTAAAAATTACAACCAAATACATTAAAAAATATATTATACAGATGAAATAGCATTACATCATAATGGAATTTACAATGAATATAATCCAGAAATAAATGGGTTAAGAAAATTTATGTATACTTTAATGAATGTATATATATTTATTTTTTTCAAACAGCTCAAAATTTGTTTTGGACTAGAAATCCCTGCGTTGATTTTAATTCAGGTTTCTATGAATAAAACGTTATAAAGCATTTTTTTCCATAAAATTACTTTTTTATTACATTGAAGACAGATACAAACAAAAAATTCAATAAATAAAATATTATAAAATGAAATATTAAATTTAAGAAAATTATATTTAACAATATAGGAGAATGATTTGTAAGTCATAATTCATAGAAACCACTTTTTTCCAATTTCAGTACAAGAAGAGTTAAAATGAATGGAATAAGAGAAATTTAAAAATTGTGAACAGTAAATTTACACAAAGAAATTACAAATTAGCTGCAAATTTTATGATCAAATTTTTAAGCCAAAGGGTGAATGTTTTTTCATATTTTTTATTTCAAAATAAGAATTGAATATTCCCTTTACAATGTCCATTTCACAAACTCTGCTGGAAACCAAAAATTCCAACTCCAAGAAAGACAAGTGATATCACCGCACAATTTATTTTGTAGGTATCACATTGACTAAATTTATAGACTTCTGTGAAGTGTGGTTCCTGCCAAAATCAGGAGTGAGACTAGCAGCTCTTGTTGGAGATCATTGCTGCCAGACGCGTTGGCATTGTATCAAAGAGACTTTGTATGTGTTCTTGGGTACCACAGACCAATCAGCTTCCACACGTTGGCAAAGTTGATCTGGTGTGGCAGCTGGGGATGTAATCTGAGTCAATCGTTGAGTAACCATAGCCCAAATGTTTTCTATCGGTGAAAGATCCAGAGAACGAGCCGGCTAGGGAAGTAATTTAATCTAGCAATTGATGAAGAACCCTTGGAAAATGCGTGCCACGTGTGGTTGCACATTACCCTGTTGAAATATGGTTGTGGGCCAGCTCTGAAGGTAAGGAAGGACAACTGACTCCAACGTCTCGGAGATGTAACACTGGCTGTTTAAATGCCGACAATGCGTACTAGAAGAGTGTGAGAGTAATATCCTATATAACCCCATAATATAATACCCGGTTCAGGACCAATGTGGTGGGGCATAACGCAGCTATTTAACATCCTCTCTCCACGATATCTACAGAATCGAATGCGACCAACGCGGTATTGGAAACAGAAGCGGGACTCGTCAGTAAAGATAATTTCATTCCATTCTGCCATTCACATTCTTTTTTCATTGCACCATTGGAGGCGGAGAAGTCTGTAGCTCTGTGCCAAGGGTGGAAGAAACAATGGTCTTCGTCCAGACTTTGCTGTAAACGGCGTAAACGGCGATCCGGAAAACAAACTGGCCAGGGAAGCAATTCAATCCGGCGAGTGACAAAGAACCCTTGGACAATAAGTGCCAGGTGTGCTCGTGTATTATCCTGTTGAAATATGGCTGTGCGCAAAACCTGAAGGTAAGTACACTGGATGATGTGTTACTGGCTGAATGTGCTGTACTTTGGTTCATGATATGGCTGAGCGATCTGTCACTGCCATGAACACATATTTACTTGTCATCACCTGCAGTGGTGTACTGATCCCAAAGATGAAAAGCACTTTTGGATGCGATCGAACACGTCGGTCCATCATACCCTCCTGCAACCAACGATCACACATTATCATTACAGTTGTTTGGTTACGTACAACACGACTACCAATTTCGCTGAAAGATAATCCACATTTGTCGAACTCGGATGCTTGATCAAAAATTATCACTATTTTCTATGAGGAATAATTGATCTTTTTTTATAAAAAAACCACAAGAGAAACAAAATTGACGAACTTTAAACCGTCAAAATCTCCCAACCTTAAAAAGCGCTTTGAAGTAACGTTACAGGAGTGCGTGTTGTGCGTCTAGGGCTGAAATTCTAATCATTTGCATATCTCATTTCCTCTAATGCACGTTGTAAATTTCATGTTATTTGTATGCTTCGTTCAGTGTGTTGTATTTACGGTGGCCAACAGTGTACAAGTGATTTTCAGCTTTGGGAAGTAGATCTTACACAAACAAGATCATGCATTTCAATACCAAGATTTTTATGCATTTACAGAATGTAAAGATTTAAATTTAAATCATTAGGTTTCCATACATTAACACTCACTACCTTATTCAACATTTTTCTACCAACATTTTTCTACCATTTTACAGTTTTAAAACTAAATTAAAACCAGAAGCAGCTTAGATAACAAGTAAGATTACATTTTTTATGTAGATTTCTTGAACTTCCGGCATCAACAAAATAAGTCCAATTAATGAACTATTTATTTCGATCATTATTATTTCTTATACTTTTGTTTCACATTGAAGCATTTAATCTTTCAAATCTATATTTAGAAAATAAAATCATTAATATAAAGATTATATGAATAACATCACATGAAATATGGTAGCTCATCATTTTCATATGAAATACTAAAGAATCTTCTTATTTTAAAAGAATTGTCGAGGAGTTTCTAAGCAAGTATAGTTTCTACTAGAATATTGGACGAAATTATGATGAGAAGCTTTGAATCATGCATGTAGTATATATAATTTTATGTAATTAAATCCTGTTTAAATCAAAGAATTTTGAATTTCATCACATAGTTAATTAAATCTACGTGGCTTCCATAATGGATTAAGCAAATATGTTCTTAACTCTTTTAAAATATTTCTTCAAAGTGAAAGTACGAATAAAATATTTGACTGGATGAAAATATGATAACGCATATTTTTAAAATTCACTTTAAATTAATATTAGACTATTAACCTAAACAATTCTACAATAAAATTAGAGAGTCTTATTTATAGACTTTAAATCATTTACATTTAAATCTGCTTGTGTGCAACACTTTTTATGTATCAAAAAAACTAATATCTTATTTTTATGAAAAAATTTATATTAATATTTTTTTTCAATTTTCTAAACAATAATACAAATATTATTGAGACAACAAATAAAAAGTTGAAGCTTTAAATATTAAATACTTCTCAGCATAGACCCACGAAAATATAAATTTAGTAAAATTTTTTGATTTTCCTATATATATATATATATATATATATATATATATATATATATATATATATATATATATATATATTTATAACATAACTAGTACACATATAAAAAATCTCAAGAACTAACGCTTAACTAGAAATTTAAAATATATATATATTCGCGAAACACAGCTATTATACATATTGGACTAGACAAACTGAAAATCTGAAATATTTGTCTAAGACTAAAAGATTTTGTTATTTTTTCATTTATTTTCTCTTCAAAAATTTACAATAAAATTATGGTAAAACCATCAAATTATGAGCCAAAAATCAAAATATGAAAAATTTAGTTTTGTATTAAGAAATACTTACCGTTATGATAGAAATATGATATTATTTACAATTCTTATATATGCTACCATGAGTCATTTGCAATCCAAATTTTGAATTCACTAACATAATCCATATAAATACAGTTCTTCTTTTTGTATACCAAATTGTTGTCCAGCATTGAATTGCGAATCGATGCTCGGAACAGCATGAAACTATTATAAAGGAATTTTATTATGACTAATTTAAAATAATATGCAAAATATGCAATTATACGCAATAATACAATCAATATAATCAATGTAACATTCCCACCTGAAACTATGTTCATTCAGAGATCGGTGTTGTACATTTTTTATCTTCATTTTACAGTATGCATATGACATGAAACCACATGCATATGACTGATGCACACAGAGAAAAATTTCTGATTTCCTATCTATTTCTACGATACACATTATAGTTTAAAAAAACGATATTTTTTCGATATATGATATATATATATATATATATGTATATATATATATATATATGTATGTATATTATATATATATATATATATATATATATATATATATATATATATATATATATATATATATATATATATATATATATATATATATATATATATATATATATACATATATATATATATATATATATATATATATATATATATATATATATATATATGTATATATATATATATATATATATATATATATATATATATATATATATATATTTTATAAATTATAATTTTAATATATAATTTTTATAAATAAAATAATATTTTAAAAATATCTTTAAATAAAGTAAAATTTAAACAGATTCATATATATTTGTTTTATATCGAAAAGATGCATTAAATATTCTTTTCCATGCAATCTTTCCACTAATCTAAGCATTTTTTTCTCTGAGAAGTGGAATTTGATCAAAAAATTAAATTTCGCTAAAGTTTAAAGTAAATTAAACTGAAAGCTAAAAACATTCTAACAATTAATTCACAAAACATTGAAATTAAAATGCAATTGTTGCTTTGATAAATGCGTATTATAAAAGTACGTTAAAATAATTATGTTTTACTAATATTTTTTTTTAATTTAAATAAAAATAAAAAATTATTCGAGAACATGATTTGATTTTGATGACTTCTAAAAAACTCCATGAATGTTGCATTTAATGAAGCTTATAAGAAGTTTCACCTTAGTTAATGCATAATTTAATATGAATATTATTGCAAATTTCACTTTGATTTAGCCAAGTAGTTGTTTAATATGTTAGATCTTAAAAATCGATAGTTAAATTTTTAAATAAATTAATAATAATAATGACCAGTAATATGATGCGAACATCATCCTTTTCTAAAGGATCAATGGTATTATAAATATTCCGAAAATCTCATTATAAATTTGTCTCGGATAAAAAGCAAACTCAAGAGTAGAATTTGAATCGGGAATGAAACGGCAGAAGCACGTGAATTTTGTGAGATAAGGTATTAAATAGGAAATAATTAAACATCCAATTATACACGTGCGTGTGCAACATTTTCGCTGTCTCTAAATAACCAAATATCATTTGATACTTATTAACATGTAATAAAGTTTTAGTTTAATTTAAGCCGTATAATTGCAATAATTTCATCTTGTAAGATTAAAATGACATTAGTCTGTAGTTTGAAATGTGATTTCAAACATTAGATTCATTAATTTATTCGCTAAACTATTAGTTTACAAACCATATTCAAATAATTAACAAAAAACTAGTACAGTACATATATAGAATATATTTGGCTGACAAAAGTAATGATGGTACATAAAAGTTGGCTTATAAGAAAAAGTAAAATATTGAACTGATTACATCATACATATTTGATAAATTTAAGTAGAAGTATAAATTTTTATTTTAATTACTTTTATCTTTTTTTCTTACATTTACTTTTATAAATTATAAATGATTTATAAAAGTAAATAATAATTTACTTTTATAAATCATTTATAAAAATCTAATAATGATTAAAAAGTAATATATATATAATGTATTTATAAAATTAAATTAATATTCTTGTTCCAAAGTTATTTGTTGGAAATTTTAATTATAGTATAAAATCTAATTTAATAGTCTTAAAAACCATTTTATTTCACTTTTTAATTTTCTATTTTCATTTCATTTATTCATTAAAATGCATTACATCTACAGCTATATGCACTTAGTTCTTGCATGAACTAGTATTAATTTTTTAGCTGAAGTAATTGGTTTATTATATTGTTATTAATGGAATATTAATTAACCTCTATCATAAACAGTAATAATGAAAGTATTATAATATTTCCACAGTAAATTATTATAATTATATTGACTGTAATACACAACATTCAAATATTAAACTTCGCTCTTATGCGTTATACTGTTATTTTATTTGCTGATGAATGAATTAGAATGTATGTAGGAAATTAAATACGATTTTTTTTCATTTAAAGTTAAAATACATTTATTAAAAAAAATTCCAAATGTTATAAGTTAATCTTTCTATTGGACTTAAATCGCTTAAATTACAGTTTAATAAATAAATGCATGGAAAATTACAATAGATTTCATAAACTTTAAAAACAGTTTTATGATGACAGGAAATATTGCCACTAAAAGTATCAAAGCCCTGTTGGAGAAATATTCCACTGGATTTCTATTTATAAAATTTTAATTTTGAAAATGGACAAAAAAAATTTCCCCACGAAAGCATTTCAAGCATTAGTTTCTGTTATTTTTAAATAGAATCGTCTATATCATCATACTATTCATTTATAAATAAAATGGTCTCAAACATTTAGTTTCATTATGGATTATCTCGTTTCGTATGCGATTATTTGTACTTAAAAATTGTATGGTGTAAATATTTATTTCATTCTATAGTGCATCATGCATTCAATATTGTAATATTTCTTAATGGAACAACGACCCACCCGAAGGTATGCGGTGAGTGAACTTCGTTGCGTAATCCTGTCAAGAGGTGCACCACAAGGCCGAAGCCAAGGTTCAGGTGGTCGCAAAGGCCAAATGACCGAAAGAACTCCCAGCAGAGTGGTGAGGTGACCCAAACCACTATAAAAAAAGGCTCAAAGTGATGGGGCGAGAGAGACGTTCATTGGAACTCGCTCTGTAAATATTGTAATATGCAAATCATATTTATAAATTATTTATAATCATATTTTTAAATAATTCACAATTCAGTACTCCATTAAACTATTAATCTAATCCTTGTAATCCACGTAAAATTTAAAATATTACAGTAAAAATTTAAGCAATCGTTCGTGAAAAAGATTAAAGTGATGAAATTTTTCAAAAATATTTCTTATCTGTTGAAAGGGATCGTGGCATTATGGATTAATTCCCATTAAAATATACCACATCCACTTTACAAATATTAAAATCATAAGTACTACATACATTTAAATGTTTTCATAAAATCCTTAATAGTATTCATTATATATTGAAACTTTCCTATTTTCCAAGAGGTATTTCATAAATATATGATTTTTTTATCTTTTTTTTCAATTTAATATAGATGGGACAGAATGAAACTGGAGAAGAATTTTTATATCTACTGTATTTTCTTCGTTAAAAATGCTGCATACTAAATATTATAAAGTGTCAGTATTGTGACTCAGAAATACACTGACATCAGATGAATGAGATGGCAGCAATTAAATATAGAGAAAAAATTTTCAGATTTACTTTTTTAATAATTGGTGGTTGTCAAATTCCAACTTAAAAATAAACGTTTCTAGTATTTATTACAGGATAATGAACGAATAACGAAAAAAATGATCAAATTTGTTGACGATGTGGCTTATGCAAACTATATTCAAATAAAATTTGTAGTGATTGCGGAAAAAATATCGTACCACTCCTTAACTTTTAGTTCATTGATATATCTAGTTATTAGACTTAATCATTAGATATATCTTATATTATATTACATTAGATATATATCTTATATTAATTAAGAATATTTACATTCTTGGAACCTCTCCAAATCCCTTAGTACATCCTTAGCTATGAATATCGACAGATGCGTCATCCAGACAGTTCTCTTCCACTTTCTTAATAGCCATCTAAGAAACCTTGTGTTCCAGGTTAGTCAAAAAGCCCACCCGAATTGTCCGAAATATAACCAAAAGTAGGTTTCTCCTGCATATATTCCTATCCTAATTTATGAAATTTTGAGGTTGAATAAACTCGTAGATCTCGTCTAGCAATGGTTGGACATGGAGATTAGCGACAGCAACAGCAAGAATTTTCAGAGAAGCAGTAAATTCCTTAAAAGAACTGTATAATCACTGGAAACCCAAAAATTATATAATACCAAATCCAAGTCTATATAACGTCTGATTAATACGGAAGTTGCATTTCTTTAGAAAATAATGACGTGTTTTCTGTGAAATGTATTCTAACATATTGAAGTCTAAAATGTCAAAAAGGAGTAACTGAGGATAAACATTTGTTAACATTTTATTCAAAATGCGTAAATAGTAGTAATCTGCAAAAGTTTCCTTGCTGATATAAAATCATTCGTAAGAGAAAAGTGCAGGTCTAGAAGCCCATTTCTTCTTGTTAAAAGTGATTTAACTTTTTGAATTTCATTTACGCAGTTAATTGATGTCTAACTTTTGACGGCTTTTTTAAGAAGGCTATGATTGACTTAATCTTTGTTTTTATACCTAAATTATTTCTATAGATTCTGATTTGTATTTGTACAGAGATGCTTTTAAGAATTTTTGACACTAAGTTTTGTCCTGTAGATATATTGGAAATTTCATAAGGAACTATGATTCTTTTAATTTTTATAAGACAGTTTAATGTAAATCTTCAATTAGTTTGTTTTTCTTTTTTTTTATCGCATTGAATAATACATATTTGATGTTTTAACCATTATCACCATTTTGAATAAGTTTAAACTAACTAATTTAAAAATATTTTAAATCTTAACTAAAATAATAAGTATTTGCAACCTTTATTTAATTATGAATATGGTACTAACACAATCAAATTTGAGCACACTATTAGATTGCGTTTATTTAAAGTTTCAAATAATTTATTGCTAATCAGATTTTGCAAATTACTTGTAAGAAACCATGAATTATTTTTTGTTTGTTCACGGGTATAAAGTATATCCTTGCATTTATAAGGTGAAGCTTTATTTCTCTTGCTAAAGTGCTGTAAATCTTTATAAATTTTGACTATTTCATTTAGATATTGAAAATATTTTCCTCATTAAAATTGTGCATCTTAAAAAATTATTAGATTAATCAATGAAAATACAAATTAATAATAACTTTAAATCAACTGAATTTTACTTACAAAATTCAATGATTATTTTTAACTTAAAACAATTTATGTAAAGGAGAAATTTTAATTAAAATTAATTATTTTAAAATGAGTCACAGAATCTTATTCATTTCCCAGATCATTACTGTGTAAATTTCCTATTTTTTAATCCTATTAGAGCTACGCAATATTTTTTGTAGTTATATTTATGCATTGCCATTTAATTGGGACCAAACAATGTTTTAAATGGTATGGATATTTTATTTATTTGTATATTTTTCTGTCAGACTATATATAATGATTTTGTTTGTTTATTTTAATCCAATAAATTTGTTTTATATTGGGTTATAGATTTCAATAATTAAGGAAAAATGATAGATATTTTTTTCTAAAAACCAAACATTTTTTATAATAGTGAAAACTTTATAATTCTTAAATAATTATAAAATTTCAATTATTGAGGAGTATTATACTTGAACAAAATTTGTAAAAATCATTATTGGAGTATTAATAAAGTTATAAAAAATCATAAGTTTGTGTTAGCTTCCATCTAAAACTATCAGGTTAAACTGTTTTTTTTAAGTCTTTTTATTAGTATTCACAATATTATATTCTGTTTAATTTGAGATTTATTCTGTGTCATTTGGTGGCCTATCTTGAAAAAAAGCATAGATTTATTTTGTATAAAAAGGAACATTTTTTTATTTTATTTTCAAAAAGACACTACTTAACATTAATAAAGTGTTTGTTCAACCGGTAAACTTTACAATACAAAATTTATTTCAATCAAATGTATATACATTTTATTAATAATTTATAATAACATAAAATGAATAGTTTTAATTTCACTTAATGAATATGTTCTGAAAATAAAATATTTCAGACTTTCATCACAAGTAACATTTCAAAACTTAAAAATAATAAAAAAGTTATGTTTAATTAACGAATGGGAATTTCAAAAAATAAATTACTTTTTAAAGTGAACAAAACATAAATGTAAAACAAACTATTTTTAATCTCTTATTCAGATGCAATATATGAAAATAAAAACTGATATAAATAAATCAAAATGGGGTGGATGAAAAACTTCTAATTATGAGAAAACCAAGAGTTTAATTTTGAATCTGGAACAAAAATAATAATTATAAAAGCTAGCATTACAACAGACATCTAAACATTATTTTTCTCATAAATTTTGAAGGAAAAAATTTAATGAGTCTAAGATATATCAAGACTTTTAAATTCAGAACTGATATTTTTCTTTAATTGAATCATTTTGTAATAATACTTATTTTTAATATTTAAATGGTTCTTGGAGGTATTAATCATTGCTGCTATTATAAATTTTTTATCGTATCCACTCTCATCAATTATATATTTTGCAATCTTTGTGATGACAAAGAAAACATAAATAGCAGTAAAGAAACTTCTAACTGTTAAGCAGTAGAAATATATTATTTATTGATATGAAGATGGTCAAATTTCTACTTAGAAAAATTTTAGTTACTTTACAGATTGTAAAGGAAGCAGAAAACCCTTCACTTTTAAAATGCTTCAAAAGAAAAAAGTTGCTTTAAAGTATTTTAAATGTTATATTTTAATATTTTTATACATGCAATGTATATCATTTTTTAATAGTATTTTTAATAGTAATTGTAATTAATAATAATTTTTAATCAATAGTATTCATAATATTGTTGTATAATACGCTATTTTCAACACCTCATGTTACAAATTTTCATTTTAAAATACATGTAAACAACATAATCAAAAAGCTCTCCTGTATCGGTTAGAAAATAATGTAGAAAAGATAAATCGTGGTATCGTATATATATATATATATATATATATATATATATATATATATATATATATATATATATATATATATATATATATATATATATATATATATATATATATATATATATATATATATATATATGTGTGTGTGTGTGTATGTATATATATATATATATATATATATATATATATATATATATATATATATATATATATATATATATATATATAGTTAACCCAATCAATAAAAATTAACATAGTACAAACATTTTTTAATTTGTTCAAATTTTTTATTGCATTGTCAAACGACCTTTTTAGAAAAGAGAAGAAGCAATTGTAATGCACACATTCAGACATCATAGATATTGTAATGATCTCTGCCAAGCAACTATTAAAGAAACGAAACTTTAAACCACACAGTCTAAGGTCATATAGTTTGTACAGCGTTTTATAATGCAGATTAATTATGTATATTCCATTCATTGAAATATGTTAATTTACTATAAAAAACATGAATACATTATAAAACAATAATACAATTCTTAGTAATTAAGCATATTTTTGCTAAAACTCTGTTGTTTATTACGTATTAATAATATTACGAAATTCCAACAACATAATGTATTATTATGATAAAATTATAGATTTTTAATGTGACTCAAAATCTTCTAGTAATCAGTTTTAAATAAATAAAGACATAATCAATGAAAATTTCCATTTTGGAGCACAAATTCTCATTTTATATAAAATAATTGAAGAATTTTCTTTATTTTATTCCTGAAGGTTAAGATATTTCAAACTCGTTGAATTAACTTTAGGTAGATAACAAATCTACTTAATCAATGCATTTAATTTCAAATACTATCGATGTCTTCCAGTTTTAATTCAACAATAAATTTCACGAGTAACATTTAACTAAATAGTGAAAAATTCCTATTAAAATTCTATTATGGTAACAAAGAAAAATAATCAGTGATGATTTAATTCACACATTTTTATAATCTTAATTTACACTAGAAATGAAGATTTAAAATAACAATATTCTAACAGTATTTTCTTTTTGATGTCTTCAACAAAATCATTATAATTCATTCCCTAATCTGTGCTTTATACGAAATTTTTTGTATAGTCATAATTTAATAATATTTTGACTATAAAAATTCAGTTATAAATATAGCATAATTAGATTGGTTTCATTTGCGTTAAATTAAATATTTTAAATAGAAAATAGCTTTTAGTTAGGATGTACAATACTACTAGAGATTATTTATTATTTATTTGTGATTAAATATTAAAAAATCATGTACAAAAGATTTTATCCTTAATATTTAAAAACATTAAACAATTTTTATGAATAGTGAAACGTCCAAAATTGGAATTGAATGCATTCAGCAGTATCATTTATTTCATTTCATAGGTAATCTAATAAATCATTAACAATATTGATAATTAATATTTTGAACCTCTTTGTAAAAAAGACAGGGACCATTTTTAATTCTTGAATTTATTTTTTTTTATAATTTTATTAATATATTTATTTACCAAAGATACATAAATATTGCAAATTTATGATCTGTAAATAAATTATTTTCTCATTTAAATATTTGTTGATTTTTTTATGTGCTGTTTGAATTTTTTATTCATGTTATGGTAAAATGTTTTGCTTCTTCCTCAATAATAATATAAGCATTTGTCTATTTTAACTTCTTGATTTAATTAATTATTAAAATTTGGTATCATATTCAAATAATAGTATAGCAAGCATAAATTTGTAAATATGGATTAAATATTCTGCTTTGACTTTATATCCAAGCAAAATGACATAACTTCTAATTTATATCTAATATTATACATATCTTACAATAAATGACTCATATTTTTATACACAGTAAATAATAATAAAATTTTCAACTTCAACTTATAACTGTAGACCTCAGTATTTAATTCATGTAGTAATAAGTAAGAAGTTATAGTTATTAAGTAAAAATATGAAATTAGTTAAATTTGCTGATTTTCAAGCATATTTTGCTTACGAAAATTAATTTTTTACAAAGAAAATACTTATTTCTTTTTTCCACATAAATTAATATTAACTACGAAATAATCGCAATATATGATACACATTTATAAAAATGTGTATCATATTCAACTAAAAATATGGAATATATATTGTAAAGAGCAAAATCTAAAATCTACCACTCTCCTCTTCTTTTTCGAATAAGTTGCTGTTGCATATCCCCATCAATAAATTGAATAAATTTTTCTTATAAATTGTTTGACATCAAATGATATATATATATATATATATATATATATATATATATATATATATATATATATATATATATATATATATATATATATATATATATATATATATATATATATATATATATACAGGGTGATCCAAAAGTCAGGACGAACTTTAAAAATGAATAATTCGAAAAGGAATCACGATACAAAGATACGGTTTGCACCAAACGAATGGAAAAGAAACCGGGTTTTGTGTGGCAATGAAATAAAAATAGTTCTGTTGGTGACCAACAGATGCTTCGGATTTCTGATGTAGGATTATGCAAGGCAACAAACGATATAAAAAGAAGCAACTCCAGAAGGTAATGGTAGTCGAAGCTGGTATGCATCGAAATGCTGTCCATAGTTGAGAAAGCCCTCTTAGTTAAACTGTTTTATAAGAATTCGGAAAAGTGCCATTCCAGCATTGCGAGCATATCGCTACATGAAGGGTATGCGAGATAGAAAAGGACCAATGTCGTCTTCTGCATTGAACAAAATTGTGAAAAAATTTGAAGCTGCAGGTTCTTTGGCGTCACGTCAAAGAAGTGGACGTCCCTCAACTGCAGCTGCTGTTGCCACGACAGTGGAGCAGACGGTGCAAGCCATGTCGGTGGTTGCTGCACATGGGGAGTGCAGTGCTCGAGGAGTTTCGAGGCAGACAGGAGTGTCGTACGGAAGTGTCTGGAGTGCGCTGAGAGTAACTTTGCTACGGTAACCTTACAAGTTGCAACATAACCAAGAACTGAAACCTCCTGACTTCGACTCTCGCCGACATTTTGCGAATTTGGTCTTCAATAAGATAGAAGAACAGCACGACTGGCTTCACACTGTGCTTTGGACAGATGAAGCACATTTCACACTCTTTGGCGCAGTTAACACCCACAATTGTCGAGTGTGGACCACAAAATATCCACATGCATTTGTTGAGGTACACTTGCAACAGCCTAAAGTGACAGTCTGGTGTGGCTTCACTGCTGATTTCCTAATTGGTCCATTTTTTTCCGAGGAAGTCACACAGACAGGTTTCCAAACAGTTTCTGTAACCGGTAAGCGATATCTAGCACTGTTACATAACAGCATTATTCCTGAACTGCAAGCGCGACAGGCACTCCAAACAGTCACATTTATGCAAGATGGAGCACCACCTCATATTGCTCTGCCTGTGCAACGACTGCTACGCTCAACATTTTGGGATTATCGCATTATCAATCGCTACTTTAATCACGCATGGCCTCCAAGAGCTCCTGATCTCACACCCTGTGACTTTTGGCTGTGGGGCTTCTTGAAGTCAAAAGTGTACCGCGACCAACCGGCATCACTAGTGGCACTGAAAAATGCCATTCGCCAAAATGTGTCTGCCAAAACGCAAGAAATGCTCCTAAATGCTGTGAATGGTGTGGTGACTCGTCTCACAGCTTTACTTCTGAATGATGGACAGCACATTGAACATTTACTGTAGTAAGTACTAATTAACTGTAATTAATCTGACTTCATTAATCATTGTTTCATTTGTAAATCATCTTTTGTTGCAATAAAACACTATATCGCCATCTGTTGGTCGCCAACAGAACTATTGTTTTTTTTCATTGCCACACAAAACCCGGTTTTTTTTCCATCCGTTTGGTGCAAACAGCATCTTTGTATCATGATTCGTTTTCGAATTATTCATTTTTAAAATTCGTCCTGACTTTTGGATCACTCTGTATATATATATATATATATATATATATATATATATATATATATATATATATATATATATATATATATATATATATATATATATCATATTATACATGATTATCTATGTGTATGTGTGTTTTTAATTAATAAAAAATGTGCATTAGATTCATGTGAATTAAAGGAATAATCATGAATTAAAGAAAATTAGGCACATTACTATATCAATCTTTCCTATTGGATTGTGGCATAGCCTTTAAATCAAAACTGAATGAAATTATTATTATAAGTATTTCTCAAATTTAAAAGTTTTCAGGATTTAAATACATCAATTATTATTATTTGTGAATTGAATTAAATTGTTGACAGTTATAAATTTCCTTAAGTTACGTATTTTAATAAATCTCATTTTTAGAAAATACGATAACTGCGAATAAGAAACTGCAAAGCATAGAAAGTTATAAAATCTTCTCATTGTCATAAAGCATTTAATGCATGTATATATAATATTTGGAACCCATTTATTCAGATTATACTTTTATCTTATCTATTGCAATGATTTTAATTACTTTTTTGTTTACATATTAATCGCTTTGGTAAGTAATAGTTAATTTTTATGCATGTCACATACAATATATAATTTACGATAACCATATTATTATATATTTAGTTTCCATCCCCATAATTATGTAATACAATTAAGAATTTCGTATTAGATTGTCATGAATTTAGTCCAGATACTGTTGAGCAAATAAACGCTTGTGCTGCATCATTATGGATGCATAATCATCTATCATGTTATGTGTTACAAATTTTTTCGAAATTGTTTAATTGCTACACGAGAATATGTGTCTGGCAGTGATCTATTAAAATTTTAAAAACTCAATATGCTGTGGAAACTTAACTATTTTTAAAATATAGTTTTATCTGTTAGATTATTGATTGCATAATAAATTAAGTACATATTTCTAATTCTTGCTAAACTTAATAAATTCTTTAACTAGTGATTCCTCGAATAATTTAACATATCTATTTAAAATAATCAAATATTTTTCAATGTATGCAATTTAGCGTATTAGTAATTTTGAAATAAATTAATTTGACAAATGAGTTCAATACATTTTACAGAAACTGATTTAATTTGTTTTTAGAAAAATACCTCCCTTCTTAAACTTTCTTATTAATGATTTAAATAAAGAATACGGAAAGAAATAATAAGGTAATATGGGAAAAGAAAAAGACAGGAAAACCTAGAAATAAAATAAAGTGATATTGTGTAGACAATACATCACCTGTAAATCACAATCATGTAAAATGCGTAGAAATTAGCTTTGATGAAATATAATGTAACAGGCATCTTTGAAGTAATTTGATCCAAAAGATATTCTCTCCATTAAAAATGTGGGATCTATGAAAATATAATAAACTAAATTTTCTCAACATAATGGTGCAAACACAAAAAGATAACTTATATCAGGTATTCAATAATATTCCGTTAAAATACTGCTTATTTATTCTCACTAGATTTATAGGCAGTAAATGTACTCCAATAGAATTTTATCCCGAAGTATCTTTTTGTTGATGATACGTTATAATCTGACATAACACTGAATTTGTTCTATTATCTTTCATCTTTATGACAATTTCAGCTGTAACGTATATATACGCCATAATTATTAAGTAATATATGATGTTTTTTATGTGTTCAAGCCATGAAAAGGAACTTAAACTTAAAATGCTAACCTATATTAAATACGATAAACTTCAGTAACTGTAGAACATAAATATGTATCAAATACTGTAACTTACATTTATTTGTCATCTTATCATGCGCCTCCATTAATATAAATTAGTTTCTTCGCTTAAAATATGTTAGCTTAAAACTAACTAAGATTTCAAGTAATTTATTTAGTATATATAACAATATATCTATAACCATACAGCAATAAACATCCATAATTTCACTTTAGTTATAACCTTGAAACATTTCACTCATTTTTTTCAAATTTCTGTTTTAGTGTAATTAAAATCCTGTATATCTTAAAAAATTAACTCCATATCAGTCATCCGAAAAAATGCTTCGAGAATTATTATGTAGTTCCTACTTTACCTTTTGAAAAACTCATTTTATTTCTAATTTTCAATATACAGCTTCTATGAGTGAATATACAGGCATTGCTTAGAATTTTAACAAAATATTTGTGTTCAACTTTCCCCAATTTATTAACTTAAATAACTGCAACATTTTTGTTGCAATTTTGAATCATAATTTCTTATTTAATATCCTTTCTAAATACCTTATATTAAATTCCGTACCTATTATTTTAAGTGAAACGATGGTGGAGTGTTAATGTCCCTAAAATTCGAAGCAGTAGGTCCTGGGTTCGGGCGAGGATGCTCCTTTTTTTTCTGAGTGTGTGTTTCCCCTTCCTTTCACTTTCGCGGCGACGGTGATATACACAATGGTTGTCTCACCGTGTAAAATGCCGCTTCCTTCACTCCTTGATTAGTTGAATAGGATTAAATTCTAACGGTAGAAGTGCATTGAAAGTAATTATAACTATCTCATCATTTAATTCTTATTTTTTGCATGTTATAGTAACATAATTGATCTATACATAAATAGAATTATCTTTCGGTATAAAAATGGTCCACTGGAGGGAGAGAGAGTACACACATTGCTCTTAAATTAACTTTCAAGTGGTGTAGCTGTCAGTCTTTATTCCAAAATAATTTCTGCTTAAATGCTTAACTTATTAAAATTATTTCATTCTGCTATTTGCATACTTTAATATTTCGTTTTTTAAATTTTCATATAATATATATATAATATAGCTAGTTTTTAAGGACACCTTTATTATCGAATGTAACGCCCTTCTAATGGTTTGACAAGGAGCTAAAAAGATAAAAGATGGTCAGTGCAAGGTCCGGAGAATACGATGGATGGACCTCCCACTTCAGCTCTTGGCTTTGACGATTTGTGCAACATGGGGCCTGGCGCTGTCATGAAGGAGTATGGTTTGATCATGTCGATCAGATATTATCAGTCGAATACCTTCATTCTGATCAATGTAGATGTTCTCATCAATGTAGGTGTAGCTGATCAATGTAGTGCTCTTTGTTGACTGTGGCATTCTTTTTGAGCATTTCTCATTGCTCCAAGAGGTTCTTAAAAACTGCCTCAACAACTTCTTTGACCCCAGACACGATGATTTTTGACGGTACGGCATCAATAAATTGGTCCAGGGGTGTGAAAAGGTTGTGAAACGCAAAGGCGAATATATAATTGATTAACTTAATATAATTATTGTTTTTTGTTTAAATAAATGTCTTTGGTAAAAATGTTACGAAAGTATTCCCCAACTTAATATATATATATATATATATATATATATATATATATATATATATATATATATATATATATATATATATATATATATATATATATATATATATATATATATATATATATATATTACTATGTTTTAATGGTGTGGTAGATTTTCTTCGAGTGACAAATTTTATAGACCTGATTTTGCACTGTTAAACACCAGAGATATGCACACAACAAAAGCTATAACTCACATTATAGAAAAATATCAGCTTTAATGTTCCTATCAATATTAAACATATCTTACAATTAGGTATATCTACCTGCATTATTTGCTAGGAATGATCTCATCACTCGGAGTTTCGTTATCAATGTAAATATCCCGTCTTAATTAATGCTGAATTTAATCTTGAATTTTCTCGAGAATCATTTCTAAACTAATTAAATTTTGTAATTTCCAAAATTATGTCAACTGAATTATTATTAAGTTTATCAAATATTTGCTTCTACTAGCTTCATTTTGTCTTCAAAATATTATAATATTATTATTTTTATGTTATTTTTAACATAAAATTTCTGTTTCTTATTTTGCAATGACAATCTATTTCATTTTTATTTTTTGCCACTACTTTCATACCTATTACATACTTTTTAGTGTATTCTAGTTTTAGCTAGTATTTTTTGTACACATATAATTAGTATTCTAATCTGCATTATGGTGCATTTTTAAAACTTCCTTTCTGTTAAAAGTATCTGGATTTTTTTTCTTCCTTTTTTCAACACTTGAAAACTCATTCAATATTTGCTCAATACTTATGGAGCTGAAACCTTTTTGACGTTTCAGTTTTAAATATAATTATTTTTTACAAATTTTAACATAATCATTTATCAGCAACGAATTTATCAATTCTGCAACGATTATTTCAAAAAAGAATTTAATGTCATGCGTTTCGTTATTCACTAATAATTAAGAGTAAGAATAACACAAAAGCATGAGTAAATACTCAATGAAATGAACAATATATTTTCCAGAAAAATCTTTTAATCGGAGTTATACTCCACTCTATTATGTGTAATAATGATTTTGCGCTGAACAGTCTACTCTTGATTCAAATAGCATGTCGTTGAGAATAATTCGCCTCCACAATTTTTCATATTACCCAAAATAATTAGTTAAAGTTATAGATTGTTGCATATAAATTTTGTCTCCATTTGTCAAATCTTTATTTCTCATAGAAACTAAATATATCGTTATAAGTCAAAATTTGTTGTATAAAAAGTTAACTTGATGATATTTGCTTACGACTAACAACAAATATTATTATGAATCAATGCTAGAAATTTCTAGCTCCATATTTACTTTTTTTAGATAAAGTTTTCTCTGGTTTTCGTGAGAGTTTAATGGTGGCACAGTTACTTTATTTTATTTTTAGGTAATTCCCTTTTAAATTATTTCTCAATAACGTCTGGAATTCTGCGTTTTAGTTGCCTGCCTCATAATTCAATATATTAAGGACTGTTTGACGAACAAATCTAAAGAGCAAATACACTACAATATAATATTTACGATTTCTATCCCCATTCTTCGTTTTCAGTTTTATAAAATATATCAGTTTTTATTCTCTATAGGTTATAGTATCATCCCTTTTCTTAAAGTATTTATTATCCGCAAAAATTGAATCCTGTCATTTTGAATCAGTCATTTTTCTAACTGATAATAAATTATATTATATATATATATATATATATGTGTATATATATATATATATATATATATATATATATATATATATATATATATATATATATATATATATATATATTCAACAAAAGCTCATTAATTTAATACTTATTAAAATAAATTTTTTAATTATATTTTTTCTACTGTCGTTTTTTTAAACTTAATGATACATACATAACTAGGTTGAATTTTGATATTTTTTGTAGTTATGACTTAACTAGTTTCACTTCTGCCTATTTTATTAAAGCAATTTCAATATAGACTCATATTTGCATTAGAGCCCACATGAAAATACTTATTATTCCCTTGTTTCAAATCTTCAGCAAGTGATATATATCTGTGTGTATGTATATATATATATATATATATATATATATATATATATATATATATAGTTAGTATAAATTGATATATAACAAGTAAAATATAATCATTTCTATTATTTCGTTTAGGCCATAAGACTAACCAGCATGATATCTTAAGTTAATGAAACATCCATTACAACTTCAACTTACAGTGATGAGAAGTCATTGTCTGGATATGGCACGTATAAATATCTCTATTTTCTATGAAGAAAACCTTGCTTACTTCAAATCTGAAACAAAATCTGTGTAACACGTAACGAATTTTTATTTTTAACTACCTTCTTTTTAATAGGTTTTTCTTTGTTAGAGAGCATGCAAAGTTTGTGTTCCTTATTTAACTTATTATTCACAATTTTGCAAAAGAATTGAGCTGCGAATATTTATTTGTTCGTTACCATGGGTGTAGTGGACTGGAGAAATTTCCTCCCCCTGCAGATCTGTGTAAAAATTGAGGGAATGGATCATCTGGTAATACCTTTTCTCGGAAGAATACTTAGATCAAAATCGTATTTTCACCTTCGCGGTGCTCTGGCTAAACGAAAGACGCACCAACTGACTTAAATTCTCATAGCCGCCAACTGAGTGAGCTTGGTTTGTCCAAATGTCATAAGTAACAACAACAACAAGATTTGTTCTATTGCTATAAATTTCGTAGGCAGTGACATCTTGTTTGAACATACAAATAATAAAAATATCAGTACCAAAGAACATGAATCGTGGTTGTTGCTGCGTCATTTCAGCTGAGCAACTCGTAAAGTATGAAACCGGTAATAAAGAAGAGTTTATCTTTTTTCATTTTCGTTGTTTTGATTCTGCAGAGAAATAAACAATGATGTCACCATGACGTTTACCAAGTTTTTATATTCTATTATTTGACTTTGAAAGTGATCGCATCGTCGGAATGCGTAAAGCTTAGTGGTCATGCTGAACAATGGATTCTCCCCTGAAACGTACACAGACAGCTGTGAAAAGGTATTAGTATGTTTAGATCAAGAACCTATCTACTAAAGAAAAACTCGGAAGGGCAAAGTTGCATAAATTTAATGCAATATCTGATGATTATCGACAGACGCAAACTACTCCAGTGATATCATTGTCTACTATTCAATGTACTACAGCCTCTTCTATTTCCAAGAGGATTTTTTTTTCATTTCACTGCACTTGATTGATGGCGGTTCACGCTACATGTGGCTTTTAAGACCCTGCAACATCAGCGGAATCATCTGGAGTGTTGTCGCAACCAATCATCATGGTTGCCATCAGACTAGCACCCTATAGTATTCACCAATGAAACCCTCTATTCTTTAGATAACCGTTTTACTCTTGTAACAGTTGACCACCGTATTCGTGTCTAGAGAGGTCAGACCAATTATCTATATAAGGATTTGTTTTACGGAGACATACAGTTTTGATAGTGTGTGGTACTATCTCATAAGACAGCTGATCATCTCTAGTTATCCTTCAAAAATCTTTAACAACTCAATATTGTGTTGATACCACACTATGGCTACTTGTTACATCCTCCATGGTACGTCATCCTGGAGACAATTTCCAACAAGATAATGATAGTCTCTATACTATTCCCTCATCTCTGGACTGCCTTCGAGACGTTAATGCTCTTCCTTGGCAAGCAGGTTCACAGATCTATCACCCATCGAACATATCTGAGACATGGTAGGTTGGCAGATTCATCCAGGCAGTACAAAATAATGCAGAACTAAAGCAACAACAAGTGAACACCTGGCAGAATATATCGCAGCAGGGCATTAAGAATTTTTAATCAATTCTTATCGAGACAACGAAGCATGTTTTGCCACCAGAAGCGATTCTACCTACAGCTGATTTTAACCTCCAAGCTATATTCATGAGACATGGATGGGTCCTATATTGTCTCGAATACTTTGTCATTTCACTATCAGCATATGAGCTGTACATATATACTTAATTTCATTAAAAACAAGTTCTTTCTTTGTATTTCGGTTGATATTTGTTTTTGACAAGGTAGGATATTGCCTATTAAAGTGATTGAGAACTAATCAGTATTTTCATTGCAATTTTTATCATTTCATATTTATTAATTTATTTTCCTTTTATTAATAAGGATGTGTTAATTAATCATCATGTTTAATGCCATTACTGCATTCGTATAACTCCTAAAAACTGCAAAGAGTTATAATGTCGAAATACAGGATTATTTTATATCTTAGCAAATATTTTAAAGTTTTCTTAGCTATTCTAAATATAATTTCTTTCGTAATGTTTTATAACTTTCTATGAGTTCACGAGCTCCTTTGTAATAAAATTTAAATTTCAATTTATTTATGAATAATAATTTTCTTTGCAAATAATTTTATCTAAGATTCCATAATTATTGAATTCTTTTTTCCTTTTTATTGTATATATTTATGAAAAATAAACAACTCATTTGTATTGAATGTACATTAATTTGTGATTTGGTTTCAAAATAACATCCGTTTATTTTAAGGAGATTTCATGTTCAATGACAACAACCAAATGTATTTAAATAATAAAAATGTTTCAATTTAAATTTCAAAATTCAAAAATTATCTTTATAGTGAAATGAAATGTCATTTGTTCTTTATATCAGGTTAATTTATTATGACACAAATGAGAAACTATTAATAGAAAAAGAAACAAATGATAAATTGGAAATATGACATAAAATGAAGATACATTAATGTTTTCCAAATTAAGAGGAAATGGAGATTAATGAGAGCTTTGTGTTCGGTGAGAGTATTTTTTTCTTTAAATCTTATTTTTCAACTAGTTAAGGGTTGTCAGAAAATGCTTCTGGGGATTTTTTTTAATTTCTGCATCAACACATGAACTGTTTAGAACATTTTTATACCTAAAAATATATAATTTTTTGTGGAATTTACAAATTCCTTATCATATCCTCCAATGTATTGATACTTTATTTGGTGAATAAAGCATTAAAAAAGTTTTTAGTAACGTTTATGTGCATATTAATTTTCTTACCATTTTCAATATATAGAATTATTTTATTCTTCTCTTATTTGTGCTTATTTTAAATTAATTTATTAAACAAATCTTGCTTTTGTTATTTTATTTCTTACACAAAATATCCATTATTTATTAAAACCTTTCTTTTTATATTAAAATAATGTTACACCTATGATTATTTAATTTATACTATAAATATTACGATTCATTAACTGAAAGAGGCTCCACTAGTGGCAACATATGTGGTAGTTCCCATTACATTGTTCATTTACCCGCAACCATGAAGCATTCCAGATAAAGGAAAAATAATTCATGTCAAATGTCTTAATAATTATTTACTGTGTACATAAAGAGATAAACACATTATTTGCCAATTAAAGATAAAACATTTAATTAAGCAATACTATAAATAACAATAAGTTAACTAAATAGATTTAATCCTAAGTTTAAGTGTCCTAAATGCCCTTAATAATCCTAATTAATAGGACATTTATTCAAATGTCCTATAAATTAGAAAAGAGAAAATAAATAGGTTTTACCGATTATTACATCGATATCTAAAAACATATCATCGATATGAGCGATTAAATAAAGGCGACTTGAGATTCAATGAATTGGCATAATTTGAGATCCGGTGAAATAATTCTAACAAAAGCATTAACTATTTGTTTAGTTATAAACTATTGCAGAATTATTATCTTTCTTTATTATTTACTTCTATTTTACTAATCAATAATTTCTTCCAATATGTTTAATTATTTGTTCATTTGGAAAAAGAACTAAAATTCAACAGATATCATTCTCACACTAAAATGTTTTGCTGCCAATAATTAATGATCACGAAGTTCCATCTCTCTATATAACGAAAATGTAAAAAAAATCGAAGTCTAATAAATATAAAAAAGTTAAAGTAATATTTAACTTATTTATATTTATTAGACTAAATTATTAACTTGAAAAACTAGGTATGTAACCTAGTTTTTCAATTTAATTGACATCATTAACTTAAGCATCATAATTCATATATAATGAATAAAACTTTACTTTTTACTTAAGTATTTCATATGTTGCAATCCGTTTTTAAACATTAATATTTGTTGTTGTTGTTTCTAATCCAAGATAGTGTAGCTAAGCTAAACCATCTCCGTCAAACCAAAAATCATCAAAAAGTCTAACAATAAAATAGGATTCTTCAAAACCTCGTTCACAGTAAAATTCAGACAGTCAAGAATATGTCTCGGGGAGGCCTGATCAGCCTTTGCACCAGTGACACTCCAGAAAGACTTTCTGGCCCTGATGAAAAGAAAGGGTTCTAATGTGGCCACTCAAAAAACGTGAAAGAGCAATCTGCTGTATCCTAAGGATACTGAGCTGATGCCAACTAACGATTTTTTCCCAAAGTACCAAGAGTAGGCAGGCATATCTCTCCAAATTGCGTTTAATTCCCTCTTTTTAATAGTGGAGATTTTCGAAAACGTTAGAATATCGCTGCTCTGCAAAGTGTCAGCAGTCGCGGACTTGGCCAAGCTATTTGCAAAATCGTTACCACTCAATCCAACATGGGAAAGAACCCATTGAAAATGTATAGTGTTTAGTAGAAAGTCGTGTCACAAGGTCTAAAATATTCAAACTTGTCTTATCCCATTGGTCGTCGAATGAGACAGGTGCTGTATAGAGGCACGACTGTCAATTAGTATCCAGATGCAACTGAAAACAAATTCAGAAGTCGTGTCTATATAATTCATTCCCTCATAGATAGCTCTAAGTTCCGATTTAAACACCGAACAGTAGTTAGCATTTCTAACTCTTATGTCAATTGTTTCATTAGATGACTCAATATACACACCGCTCACAGAAATACCACCATCGCCCTTGCTGCCATCAGTATAAGTTTACATTAATGTTTACTGTAACTTATTATTAAGAAAATCAGATAACACTGAATTAAATTACTATTTGACTGTTTAAAATTGTTCCTGTGAATGAAATTCTCTAATTACATTTTCAACTCATATAATCATCATTACCCTGTTGAATTCCCCTACTTTTCAATCGCCTGGAAAATATATCTTATGGATTCCTCGTGATATCTCTATCAAAACTTAGTTTTGTTCTCTAGAGAATCTCTTGCTAGTTATAATTTAATTTAAGTGCAAAATGCATTCCTATTATCAAAGTTCCTACATTTTCAGGTAATTCAGTTTCTATTTTCAACATTTTTAAAGTTGTAAGTTTCACTTAAATTTAATAGATTAAGCTCAATAATCACTTTTTTTAATTCAATAAAATCCTGCTGTCGGATGCTTATTTTAAACAAACAATAATCAAAATATTTCTTTCCAAACATTTATTTGATATGTTGCTGATAAGATGATGACCATACTGATTTTTAAATAAACTTCTTAACTTGGGACATTTATTAGGGAGTATGGAATATTATTTCTTGCGAGAGTTAAGATTCTTATCATTGTGGGTCTAAATCAGGAAAAATACAGGTTTATGAAATTTAATGATTTCATACTTCACTTTCACATTGAGATAACAAAGTACATATTTACCTTAATAGTAATATAAATACATGAACTAAATCACATTAGAAAAACCAAAATTAAGTATTATTTTAAATTAAAATTCATTCATTTGTGTAAAATATTGTTATTATGTCTTTAAAATATTTTTTAATTTAACATATTTTTTTATGAATATACTACAATATAATTGAACAATTAACCTTACTTATTTTTCACTGTTATATCATTTATATGAACTAAGAATTATAAATTTTATCTTTTTAATTTCTTCTCTAATATTTCATGAATTATATTAAGAAACTTCATACTTTAAAAATAAATTACATGCAAATGTATGATATAAATCAGTTCTTAAACAAGACGTTTTCAAAAAGTTATGTAAATAAAGTTCATATATCATCTGTATTGGTATTTATATTATGTTTCTCATATTTTAAAGACTCACAATCAGTTAACAAATGTTTTATTGTGATTACTTCTCGTTATATGTGCTTTTAAAATTTACTAATTATAAAATTCATAAAGTGTTTCCTGTTGATAATTTCTTAAACTTTCCATTAAAATTTATATCAATTTATATCTAATTTTAAATTTGATTATTTATTTTATTATAATATTCTTAATATTTGCATGAGTATCAGTTTATTTGCTAACATGATTATTTTCTTCATCTGCAAAGCTTAAACTTTACGATTTTTTAAAAATTTTTGAAAAAGAACTTTTGCCTAAATTAACAAAATTAATTTCTCTCGTTCATGCACGGAAAAGTATTTTAAGATATCGCTGAAAAGCCTATTTTCGACAACGTGTGTTAATTTCTTTTATATGTGAATTTGCCGACCAACTTGTCTAGTAGTCAGCGTGCCTGACTGCGGATAAGGAGGCCCTAGGTTCGAATCCTGGTTAGGGCATGGATGTACTTTCTCTCGCTATCTATCCTGTCTTTGTCCTTTCCCTGTATGAATGAGGTGTGAATGGCTGCATACCCTATAAACGGGTTCCTATAGCAAGTGTGTAGAGCAAGATTCATCTACATGGTGCTCTGATTAAAACGAAAGAAGCTCCCAATCGACTAAATTCGCATGCTTGGCTTGTCCAAGTGTCATTAGTAAACACCAACAATAATCTGTGAATTTTCTACTAAGAACTTCCCAGTTCTCAAAGCAGTTATTCATACTACTGCACGTCAAATTGAAATAAAATCAATAAAGTTTAACATTGCATCCTTTTTTTAAAAAAAATCTGGAAGTTGGATTTTCAATCTGGGTGTGGCACAAAAGCTCAATATTTTGTTTTTTATGTTTTCTATAATGGGGTAATTTAAAACATAGCAAAACGTATGTGGACGTTACTTTGGTTATGTGTTTGGAAAAAAGGGGCAACGTATTTAAGTATCACATGCAAAACTATTGCTCGAATGATAGTTTTCATAAAACTTGTTTCGCTCAAAATTGCCAACTCCTTTCCTTTTACATGATAGCTCAAGTAACTATGGAGACATTTTATAAAACTTTCTCTATGTAATTTAAATACTATTATCTATGAAAGGATGAAACATTTTGAACATATATAAAGAGCTTTTTTCATTTACAGCAATTTTTAAAGGAAATGTTCAGTAAATGACAGTGAAAATATTTATATTGTTGAATATTTTTAACCACATTTTCTTCTTTTAATATTTTCTTAGATTTTGCTTCATTTCAAAAAACATTATCAAAAAAAAAACTTTACACTCAAATTAAATTAAGATTGATGCAATGCAATTTACTGCTGTTTTGTTAAAACTTCACTAAAATCTGTTTAAAATTAACCAATTTCTTTGAATGTTACGCTACATATTAAGTTTAAATTTCAACTACTGTTATGTTTTGATTCATAATTTATCTAAAAAAACAACATAACAGAAAATCAAAATTAATTTTAAATTTTAATTAAATGATGTTTCGAACGTAGGCATATATACCTTACACAATTTTGTAAAATTGTAGTTATCACAGTATTAAAATAATTAGCATTTAACGGGGAAAGTTAAAGCATTAGATAACATAGCACATTAAGTATTAATTATATTTTAATCTACCAAAAAAACTAATTTAAATTGGTTTATTCTAACATATGATATATATAAATAGTTACAAGAGAAATATGAAAATATTAAGTCAAAAAAAAGAAAAATATAATTTACCTCAATTTCCTTTATTTTAACCAAAAAATATTTAAATTCTAAGACAAACTTTTCCTTCAACTTTAAAAATATAAGCATTCTCTGGAAATAATCTCACATCTGAGTGTAAGGTAAATTTGATTACTTTATTTCCTTATTTATTACACTAAAGTAGAATAATTGAACGCGATTAAGTGACATTACTTAACAATACGTCAAATTAAAACGCATGTCTAGGATATTTCATCTCTGACTACTTTATGTAGACACTCATCTTAAAAATCTTATAACTTTTCTTTTTCATTAAAACATAAAGGCTATCTCATATTCCCTGTCCGTTTCATGTTTCACTGATACAACTTCACATTTACTGAAATCAATTTTGAGATATAGTTGGTATATATATATAGAAGATTCTCTTCTACACTACTTAAATGATGTTGCTTTGTCCCTGTAAGATAGTTGTTGCACATTTTATCTAATTTACAAATGTAAATTAATAATATACTATTTAAAGCAATCTTAATTATTAATTAGCATCTTCATTTTTCATTTATTATTGTATTATTTAAAAATAGGTCATGATATTAATTTGACCGGGAGATGCTTAAGATAAATTGGAATGTTCATTAATAGAGTATTAATTAACAAAACAGATATAATATTTTAAATAGAATTATTTTAGTTTTAAGGACATCTTGACAGAAAAGATTCAAATAATGCTTACTTTAGATATATATAATTTTTTAAGAACACTTTTCAGGGGCAATAAGCTCTATTCACGGGTCATAAGGAAAACAACTACATAAAATTCTTAAGGAACCACCTAATCCATTTGCATTTCAGAAGCATAAATGATACATTTCTCGTCCACATTATCACAATGATTGGGATGAAAATGAAAAATAATCACTATAAAAAATGTTCCACCATTTGGCTCCTGTGAGCCTATAATTGAAAGACTTCGGTTATTTACTTCCGTGAGTAACGCAGATCAAGGCATTTGTAATACATTTATATATTATAAATGTACATTTATAAATAATACATTTGTAATACATAAATACACGCGATGGAACATCTAGTCTGCACTTTAGGTTATCAGGTATAGTTCCACCACGTAATACATCTGGTGTGACAGAATTGCCACGAAATTTGAAAACAAATTTGAATTTCAATAGATCTCTAAGGTTTGAAATTAAGAATTTGACAGAAATATAGCATCAACAATAAAGCATTTACAAACTTTCCACAATGGAAAATAACACGAGGTAAATATTGCACTAAAATTGTAAATATTGATTGTCCTAAACACTCCATGTAACCTTGGTAATAAAAATACAAATTAATTATCTTGATCGTGGTCATAACAGACGATATAAGTAGTTTATTATACAAATATGCAAGCAATATAATTAAGTTTAAGTAGAAGAGTATAAATAAGAGCAAAAAATAACTGAGACAGATTTTCAATAAGTGCTATTAACTCTCTCATGTTTTAACTGCGTCCTTTAATGTAATATTTCAATTTTCGCAATACCAAAGGACTGCATTTTCTATACGCAGATAGCTAAGTTTAAATATGCATGAAGGGTATCCTATTGAACATTTAACATTTGCCGTAGGTGATAAACTGTAGAATATTTAAAGTATTATAACTTGCAATGTGCTGATTCAGTTAATATTTTGCAGCTGCTCAGCCTGTGCACTGTAGTTACCACGATTAAAAAAATTATTTAACAAAAATATAATTATAATGCAATAAATAGTAAAAACTGTTTCAAAAAAAGTGGAAAAAAATAACAAAATATTTTACAGACACTAACATTACAAGAAATAATAATGAAAATATATTGCACTAAAATTGTTAAATAGGGTATTTCTGAAGACTCAAAGCAATCTTTATTATAAACACCCAGTTTTATAGTGGTTAGATAGAGGGAAGTTTTATATAACATGACGTACCATATGAAGAAGTGTTAGAAAAAGAAATACACACAATACATTGATAATATATACATGAATAAAACACATGCTACAATGCATTATTTCGTCACATAAAAAATCTTAACACATTTGTATTTTAACAGGTGAAGCATTCTGGTAATTCCCTTCTAGAGCATTTTCATAGAAAATGAGTTGTTTTCCAGTGCCTTAAAATTAAAAAAAATCCAAGAAAGTCATCAAACAATTGCTTCGACGGATATCCATGAAAACTGTTGAAATGCAACGTTAATCACTTATTGCAAAACAGTAGCTATGAGCAAAACTGAAAGTTTCCATTCCAATGCTCTTAAAGGATTTAATACATATATTATAATTACATATAAAATGAAAGTATTATTTATTTAAAAATTAATGGCACTCTCATGAAATTTGTTTTCGTAGATCTCAATAATAAATATAAAAAACTGATCAATTGAAATACGTTATTTTTAAATGTATTATAAATATTCACATTTTTGCTGTTTTTATCTGAATTTCTGGGATTATTTTCAAAAAAAATCAGCTATTTCTTAGCGTTCCTTGAAAGATGTACTTTTTGCAACAGAAGCTCTCCTCTAAGCATAAAATTTCTCTATTTACTTTCTATTCATTCATCTTTCTCACACGCTTCCAGTCAAAGACACATACGAAAATGAATGAAATATTTTTGCAAATACAGATAAACATCTCATCTTTGATGTATAATGTAGCATTCACAAAACATTTTATCGCTCAAAGAGGAATCTCAAAGTTTAAGGAAGTTGACAATTTTCAAACGGTTAAATTCAAGGAATTACTTATAAAGTAAAATATATTATTATTTATAAAATCTGAACATACTGAAATACATATTTAATATATATTTAAATTATATATATATAGTAAATGTTACTTTTGGTGTACATTTGATTATAATATTTTTATAGTTTTATATATCAATCGATATTAAGGATGTGAAGTGTTAAATATATCACAAGAATTTAAATCGAATGAAGATACTGAATGATTATAAAAATGATTATAATATGATGCTGAATGATGATAATATTTAAAATAGAATTCATTGGCTAGAAAACAGGATACTTAAATTAATCCTCATTATCTTCACAATATTGTGGATTATATATCAGGGGAATCGGCACTACGTGTTCCATCACATCCACCTCAGAGCAATATTCCAAGTGACGACAAGTAATTTGTGCGCATTTCAGTGACAGATCAGTTCAGCCACATCACGAACCGTAGCACAGCAAATTCAGTCTGTAATGCTTCATCCAGTGTCTGCGAGTACCATTCGACGCCACTTACAGCAGAGTTGTCTATTACTTCGTCTACCCTTGATACAAAACCACAGACATTTTCACCGCCAATGGTGAGATGAAAGAAGGATGTGGATGGAGGAAATTGTCTTTAGTGACTGTACGAGAATGCTGAACAACTGTGCTATTCACCGTCCCACTGATCCTTCACCGGGTATTATGGCGTAGGATGGTATTGGATATCACTCTCACACTCTTCTAGTAAGCATTTCAGGTACTTTAAGCACCCAGAACTACATGTCCGAGGTGTTGGATCCAGTTCTCCTTCCTTACTTTCAGAGTATGCCTACAGCCATATTTCAACAGGATTATGAGCGACTAAACGTGGCACACATTGTCCGAGTGTTCTTCGTCTATTGCCAGATTGAATGGTTCCCCTAGTCGGCTCGCTGTATGGATCTTTTGCCAATGGAAAACATGTGGTCCAAGTTTGCTCAACGAGTGACTCAGATTACGTCCACAATAGCTATACCAGAGCAAATTTGGCAAAGTGTGGAAGCTGCTTGGTCAACTGTACACCAAGAATACGTTTAAAGTCTCTTTGAATCAATGCCGAGGAATGTAAAAGTGGTGATCTCCAATAATGGCGGCTACTTTGGCTACTGATTTTGGCATGAACCACACTTCACAAAAATCTACAAACTTAATCATTTCATATATAGTCAACATGTTATCTACAAACTAAATTTTTTGTGATATCATTTTTCTTTCTTGGTGTTGCAATGTAGGTGACAAGCAGTGAATTATATAAATATGAAATAAACTCCAACCATGCTTTCAAATAAAAGAATTTTTATTTAAAGATGTTTTATCATAAATAAATATGAATTAATGAAGTTTCCATAATATTCATTTAAAGAAAATCCCAAAGTTATTATTAAGTTAATAGCTAATGTCAAATGTGCTTCTTTATCTTGCCTCTTCTATCATTCTAACTAAATAAGACACAGTTTAAAATAAAGTATTATCCATCAGTTTGTAACTATAAACTAAGGATGTTATAATTTATTTTTTATTTAATTATATTTTTATATTTCATAATATACTAATACTCATAAAAGATTTGGAAAATGTAACATGCACATTTTATTTGCACTTGAAAGTAAGTCATATAAAATATAACTTCCGAATCAATCTAATATTTCCTGAGAATTATGATTTTGATACTGATATTTGTGACATTTTGGGAAGTGTATTTCCTTTGTTTAAAACAACAAACTTCATATTTTCACACACTGCATACAATATGTAATAAAGTTGCTATTTATTTATTTATTTTCTTTATTTACCTATTTCTCATATTTATTATCTTATTCCGTATATATTTCCTTATTTTCATAATTTCACAATTTTCAGTCATTTTGCACTACACAATAATCATCATTCATAAAGGCAAAATTAATACCTACACATTATTTAAAATCTATAATAAACAGTCCCTATTTTCCGTACCCCAAAAATATTTAAGAAAATAAAAGTAATAATCAATTCGACCACTCTATATTTATCTTCTTCACACCTCACAAGAAGTTTAACTTTTATCTAAATAGAATTAGAATCGTTTCTGTTATACTATAGGAACTTAAAATTGTTTTCGACTTGAGACTATATCATTTTGGAAAATTTATTGCTTTACAACTTAACACAAATATAGGCTTAACTTTTATCGAATCACATAAAGTATTTATCAATTCGTTTAAAAACAAAGGATTCGTTTTATTCCGATATAAATCACTTCCAAATAATATACCGTGGAACAAATACTACTCTAAATGTCCCATTTCACACTGTTTTTCCTAAACGTGAAATATATTTGTAACTCACTTCGAAATTTTCTTAAGCTCTATCTCCCTAACTCATCTGAGTAAAGCTGTTTATTTTCTTTCCAATTCGTTGAAAATCTGTAATCTGATTGAAACACAAGAATTTCTATCAATGAAGAAACATGATCAGAAGTAAGTAGATTTTTGTAATAATTAATTTTTGTGTGTTTTCTGTTAGTTATAAAAATAGTTATTTTAATCTGTTATTTGATTATTATTTTAAAACCAAGTTTTAAGTGAATTTCTATTCTTATTATGGAAACAACTGCTCTTCTTAAAAGTATTTTATTCCTAAAAAATAACCAAACTGAAATTAGTTTAATCCTCGAAGATCATTGAGTGTCTTAAAATATATTGTTTACTAAGAAAAACGTTTTACCAAATGAGGCATACACTCCTCAAAAGTGGAATTGCAACCTTAAGAAATAATTCATGAAGCATCATGGAAATTTCTAGAGTGACAGTTCTGATATAGATATGTCAGTGATTTAAAGAAAGCAGACAAATAAAATCCTTATAATTGAATTTATTCAATATCCAGTATGCTAACCTCATTCAGCTATACAGATCTAAATCCGACTAATCTTACTGTCAATCAGTCCATTCAGAGTTACATGAGATGGTTGTTAAAAAATCACATTCACTACTGTGCGTAGATCATTCGTGGTCTAAATTAGTGTTCTTCAGTTCATGTCAAATACTATAATATGTTGGGGTTTAGATCTGGTGATTTTGCGACCAAGGAAGGATTTCAAATCTAATCAGGACATTAAAAGTTTGCCATGCAATATGCGATATGCATGGAATTGTCTTGCTGAAATGCTGGTTCAATAGAACCTGAAACAAGGCAAGCACAGTTTGTTCGAAAACTTGTGTGACGTTGAGGTGCTCTATCAAATGGTCTCAATAGGCATCAGCATCAATCTGTAATATTTTGGTATCAAACATCACGACACCTCAAACCATGAGGTCCTGTGTAGGACCTATTGTAACGATCAGTAATATAGGTTCATTCATTTTGGTTTATTTGTCACTCAACGATAATTTCTTGTACGCGAATTCTAATTAGACGGGAACAAATGGCTTAAAGATTAAGATGGTTTAAAGTTCAAGATTGGATTCGAATCCATGGACTGTAGAACCGAAGGAAACAGCACTAACCATTCATCTACTAACTCGGCATGTGTTGGTTCGAAGATTTCTCTGGATCAGTGCATTATCCATCACCAGCAGTCACTTTTGCACAAACAGCAGCGAGATTCATCCGTGAACAAAATCGATGCTTTTTGGATAGACTCAGGTCCAGATGCTTCTGGATTCAATTTACTTCATATATTCTGATGTTAAATGGCGTAAAGAAAGGGTCTCGAACAGTCAACAAACAGTGGTGTTGTGCTTTCACTTTTGAGGAGTGAGAGACACATATTGAAACCTTTAGAGGCATGTTGCTCAAGTGTCTGGTATAATATCCTGGCAAACGAGAGTCAATGAACTCCCATATCCCAAATTTTATCATATTGTTAATATTAATTTGTTTTACATGAAAGCAATCATCTTGATTGTTGAAAAAAACTGTTTAATTTTCTGGAAAAATAATGTATTTAGTGATATTGGTCTGTTGAACAATATTTTTCTTTTTATGAGTTATTCTGACAAGTTAGCAGTATACTTTTGTTAGGATTCACATGAAGTAATAATTTATTATTTCTATTATAGAGCTTTAATTGTCGAACATCAGTTTTTTATTTAGAAATTTCAAGTTATTTGTAGGAAATCTGGCTTATCAATCTTATGTAGTCAACAGAAACACCAGACCAAAATTCATTATTATAGGTTTGAATGGTGTGTGATGCCACAATTCCGCATAAGAATCATTTCATAAGGGTGTGATTTGGATTAAAATCTGTGTTCTTATTTATTTTAAGAGAGTATATTCAATTGAGAAATTAATAGCTCTCCTAATTTTCTTCTCAAAATACAAGAAGAGTAATTATAAAGTTTTATTTAATTTTGCAAAAGCGTCAAGAATATTTAGATGCTTAATTTTGCAGTTTTATTATTTTAAATTATATATGAATATACAAAATATTCACTGTTATCAAAGTAATAATTTTTTAGCAATTAGTAAACTTTAAATATAGCAGTCAAGAGTTTGTTAAAATAATGTACCTATTGACACACATGTAAATGAACTTAAAAAAATATTCTATGCTAATATGTTTCACAGCAAATATTATTAAAAATTATAGAAATAAAATATAAGATTTTTAAAAATACAAAGATTTATTAAAAACTTACTGAAAATAAAATTTAAATTTATAAAAACTTATTAATTCATTTTAAGAAAATTAAAAAAAAACAATAATATAAATGTTTGAATATTTCATCATTCTTGCAGATTTCATTTTAATGTATTAAGAAATATAATGCGAAACACATATGTTTTTAGGCTTGTATTTTATTTTCATTATCGGATTCATTACACTAACATTTTAAAAAACAAAACGAAAACTTTTAACAAATCTATACACATGTATGCTATAGTTTAATTTTAAAATTTTTTACATTTCTACTTTTGTTTTCAAAATATTGAATCAATACATATGTAAAATTATTATCATTTTAGGTTCCGTTAAATGTTCATAATCATTGCAATGTTTAATGAATAACGGAATGCAGTTTTGACTATTAAATTTTACAAAATTTCAGCATTTCAAAGTGTAATCAATGTAATTTAGTGGTAATCGAGAAATATTTTCTACAGCTTTCTAGATCATCACTTCAGATGATGTGCCAATAGACGAATATATTGAAGATTTGATAGAATTATGTTGATTGTTATGTTGTTGATGTTACTTGATACACTTGGACAAGCCAATCTCACTATGCCTTGGCTATGCGAATTTAAGTCAGTAGGGTACGTTTTTCATTTTAATCAGAGCACCAAGAAGATGAAAGTACGATTTTGCTCTTCAAAACTTCCGACAGATGGCGCCACCAGAAAATACCCTCCCAGAATTTTGGCATTGATCTGAAGTGGGAGGAAATTTTCTCCAGACCATTGCACCCATGGTAAATGATCAACGACCGACCTCAGGACTTTCGATTCCACAGATTTAACGAGAACGTATATCGCATATACTCGGTGGGTATTTGGCAGCATTGGGAATCGAATCGCGCCCTTCCGGATGGAAGACCCAATACCCTAACCACTAGGCTACCACGGCCCATGTTGAATATATCCTAGAGAAATGTGCCATCTATGATGCCTCTAATTACGAATGCAATTATTATGTTTCTACAAATACAACCAAAATTAGTCTTAACAGTTGACATGCCGCCATTCTTGCGTCTGTATTCACAATTGATCACACTATTGAATGCATTGGTGTCTGTCATGAAAAATTAAATATAACTAAACCTGTGACTAATTATCTGCGAGTTGACAATGTAGCCCTTTGATATTGCGAAAAATGCAATGTTACATTAAAGAACACAGTTAAAGCATGGAAGAGTTACTAGTACATATTGTAAATCTGTCCCAGTTATTTGCTCTTTTTCCTACTCTATTACTTAAACATATATATTGCTTGCATATTTGTGTTTTTAACTACCTATATCGTCTGTTATGAACACGATCAAGATAACTAATTTTTTTTATTTTTGTAACCAAATTTACGTGGAGCGTTTTGGACATTCAATTTTTACAATTTTAGTGCAATATTTAAATCATGTCATCTCCCACTGTCGAATTTTTCTAAATGTATTGTTGTTGATGTTATATTTCTGTCAAATTCCTAATTTCAAACCTTAGAGATCTATTGAAATTCAAATTTGTTTTAAAATTTCGTGACAATTCTTTCACACCAGATGTATTATGTGGTAGAGCTATGCTTGATAATCTAAGGTACGGATCAGGTGTTCCGTTGCGTATGTCTATGTCTATGACGTAACAGTCTTTGCTTCTGTAATCGCCGATGAGCTATTCATACTCTGATTTATTTTTTGTAAACGGCCCAATTTTTTTTTTACTCTTGAATCATATTGTAGCAGCAAGTTCCATAGGATCATGTAAGCAAAGTGTAATTTCTCTATCTATAGCTTGGTACGTTCTGCTGCGAAGAAACAAAGCATTGCGTGTAATAGCTCTGAACCCATCAATTCCATAAAATACAGATGGTCATTAGACCTCTTCTGATGAGAGTAGCAATATTGCGATATGATAAATCGCAACTTGAGTAGGCTATAATTTGACCTCAATGAAAATCAGAAATACATGGGTAATGATTTCAACTTACGGGAAATTTTAAGCAAATTTAACAATAAAAATCAAGTTCAAATGTAATTTTTGCAAGTGGTATAAAATTGGTTTATTTAAATATATTGAAGGTATCACTAACGATATTAGTTTTAAATTAAAACGGTTGACAGCTAATCCTTTGAATATAACAGCATGTTCTTTTTGTCATGTGAATTTCAAATTTTTTTCATTATTGCCTTTTTCTGATATTACATATAAAAATTCATTTTTCTAGATATTTTTAAGTGTGATGGTTTTACAGACTAATTATTTTATCATAATTTTTTTTCAAAAATTGTAATATAGGAATATTTTGAATCATTTTCTATTTGAATAAAATGTTAAAAATAAGGAATTGAAATCGGCATAACAAATGCTCATTATGTATCACATTTTACTTTGAAATTTTACTGGATCAAATAATTAATTTTTAATTTGGTAAAATTTATTTAGCTTGTTTTATTGATTCTCATAATATAATTTTGGTTAAATAATAGATTTCATGTATGTTAAAATTTTCATATTTGGTTATATTTTTCTTGATTATTTTGCGTTAATAATAAAAATTTAATTCTCTGAATTATAAAAATTTTTGTTTTGAAAAATATTAAAATTTTATTAACAAGTGTTGTACAAAAGTGGAAAGTTTAACAGGATGAAAAAATGTGCTATAATTTATGTATTATATTCTGAAATTCATGTGTTACAGCGTATGCACTATTATTTTTATTAGAAAAATCATATATTTTTAATGATAATGTAATACTTTGAATAGGAATAAAATATTTAATTTATCAAGCAAACGCTTTCTTCTTTTAATTACATTATTTTGTTTTCCATCTCGGCGTTCTTCTTGTTAATTTATTAATATACTTCCAAAACTAACATATCTGTAGAAAACTCTTACGCTTGGGAAAAAGAGTAAATTACACAATGATAGTTTAATCTCCAAGAAATTTTTATTTTCATTCAAGTTAAAAGCATTACTTGATTTTAACAAACTCTTAGATTAACTATTAAAAAATGCTCTAAGCTTCATGGATTGAAATTTGCGTGAAATTAATATGTCAAATATAGTTAATATCAGCATCATTTTAACTTTCTTTTATTTTATTAGTTCACTTAATCTATTATTTATTTGTTGAAGTTTTGGATTATTTCTCGTTTCTTATTTTATTGAGTAAAAAAATTTTCAAATATTAAAAATATAAATGGAATAACTTGGATTCATTAGTTGAGAAATTGCAAGTATAGTATGTAATTTCATTATGCCTTCGCGCGAACATTACGAATATCTAAAATTATGTATACAAGAATATGTAAAGTTATACATATACTATTATTTTAAAATTAGTTAAAATTAATATGTTAAAATAAGTCTTGGTCACTAAAAGCGAGAACAAATTTTTAATGTAAATTTTACATAGTTTAAAAGTTTCTTTAAAGTCTTAACTAATAAATTTTACTGGATTACATAAATTATCTGATCAAATGGAATTTTGAAATTTAAAATCTTTTTTGGATTAATGTCTATACGAAATGAAATTTTGTAACTTTTTTTGTTATTTTTTCATTTCAAATAAAATATAACAGTAAAATGAAATCAACATATTTTCAGAAATTACTTTAGAAATATATGTACATTTCATTTTTTACATTTTAAGTAAGACATCATTAAAAATAATGATCACAAAGTAGATCCCTATAAAAATAAAACCAATTTTTAAGATATTTCTTAATTTAATTAATCATTAATCTTACTTTATATTAATATCTTATTTTCATTGCTAAATAATTAAAAATTTCAAAGTTAAAATTTATCTGGTCAATGTCTAAATCTTTCTGCATTATTAATTTATGCAATATTTTGTTTAATTTCAAAATATTAATTTATAAACTCCAATTTATTGATTAGAGATTTAAATATAGTTAATCTATACAAATATTAAAATATTATATTAAATATATGCGCATGTATTATAATATATCATGTTTAAGTTTATTCAAATATTATTAGATTTCTGTATATTACTGTATTTTGATAAAATAATAACAAAAAATTTAATTCTTAATTTAATGGAAAATAAATATTTATTAAAATTCTATATATATAACGCTACATGTAAACAAATTAATGAAAGAAATATTTTCAGACATTTGCAAATCAAATAAACTATGCTTGTTTCTGAAAGTAGTTAATGGCGATATAATTAAATAAAGAACGTTGAATTTGCATTACATTCAGTGAAATTTATTAATCGCATACTCTTTGTGTGTGTTAACTGAAATAAACTCTATAAAATTTAATTAGTATTACTTTATTATTCAAATTAGATAACATATCATTATTCATCCATGGTTGCTGTCTAATTTGATCATTTTATTCAAGTTTATGCTAAGGTTTTCTTCTTCAATGAAATCAAAATTATATTATTATTCAAATTTTACAAGTGATTAGAAATATAAATTGAATCGTACTAAATTCTTCTGCTGAGAATGTGAATAGGTGAAATTGATGCAAAACGTGAGTAATTATATTATTTATGCAGTTTTTCAAATTTTTGTTATTAATATTGACTTTTAATAAAAATTACAATCCATTAAATTATATTACCTGAAGAAGTATATGTACATTTAAAAATGCAATTTGCAAAGCAATGATCAAACAAAGATGCATACTAATTCAATACTTGGATAAAATTATTTTATTTACGTTTGATATTTGAACGTATTTAATTGACATTTATTTTTTTCAATTTTACATATAAATAATTAGATTATGCTAAAATAAAATAAGGCTTAAATAGTTCCATTGAGCATTTATATTCAAAAGCATCATCATTCATAAACAAGGAAAGAAATTATTTTTAATACCTAAAAAATAATCCCAGGTTTTAGTAAAATGTTTAACAAAATATTTGCTTAGTATTTCATTATTTTTGTTAGAATTCATTAGTTTTGTAAGAATATGTGACACTATTAAAATTATCTATATCAATAATCTTTTGAATTTTATTTCATTGTTTTAAAATCACTAACTTATCTTGTTATAGGAACATTTAATTCATAATTCAAATCATAATTTGAATTTGAATGTTGAAGTCATTAAAAATTACATTCATTATTTTGATTATCATAATAATTTTAATATCAATATTGTGAAATTTTAGTTTGAAATGCTCATTTCAGAATACATATTTCAACACATGCCACACTGATTATATTTATTTTTATTTAAATTTGGCTGTTGAATTTATTAAATTAAACATTTTAAGTGATAAAACACATTTTGAAAGTATTTCACACAGTTTCTTGCCTTACGTGATAGTTTAAATAGCATATATATATATATATATATATATATATATATATATATATATATATATATATATATATATATATATATATATATATATATATATATATATATATATATATATATATATATATATATATATATATACGCCTATATACTGACCTTCAATAAAAATATTATGAAACATTAGTAATCATCTATGAATCATAAATATATTTATTTTATTTTGCTGAGCTAATTACAATTATAAAGAATATTTTTGGTTTCACAAGTGTATCTGTTGAAAACAATACTTCTTGATTACATTATTTTTTAAGGGAAGATTTTTAAATAGACTCCTGACAATTCTGTCAGAGAAGGAAAATAGGTGTACGTAAATGTTTTCATCTTCTTATAGAATTAATGTTTGAAAGTCTTGTTTTGAAATTATGAAGCTTACATGTAAAAGTCAAATATTGTGCAAAAGTATATAACACTTAAAACGTTTCTGATTTTAAATTAAAATGAATTATGCATTCTATTATCTTGATTGAATTATTATTAACTTTAGTTATACACCTCACATCAGTTGAACAGCTTTTTTCCATGAAGTACATTTAGGAAAAAAATTATAATAACATATGTTTGATAGTTAAGCAAGGAGGAATGCAATATTTAACCATTCAAAAGGTACTTGTTTATTATTAGCATTTATCTAATTTATATAATAAAATAGAAATTTCTCTTACATTATACTTAATATTGAATGACAGTAAATTAAGAAAATAAGCTGTGGTAGCCATTATTACCTCAAAATTTCTGATAATCTGACTTCCATTATGTAGAACTTAATTTTTCCTTAATAAATTTATTTGTTGATTGCATCATATTATAAGAATAACAATTAAATGTTTGTACTACAAGAAATTTCATGGAAAAGAAGGCCGAATTTTTTATAACTGTAGTAAATTTCCTTATATTTCTAACAGAAATTCAAATTATATATGATAAGAATACTGATTGACGTAAGATTTAAATTTTTCAATAAGTTTGAAATTCATAAGTATATAAAAATATTACATACAAATGTAACCACTTAAAATTTTTATCAATACTCAATTTTTATACTCCATACATTTTCAGTTTTATAAATAGTTTTACTACTTGCCCTGTAGTGGCATACGTTAGTCACCCAATGGCCCGCCGTTGGAAAAAAATAATGTACTATTATGTCACTACTATTATATTTATCCAACCAGTGAAATGAAATTTTCGGATATTTGTGTCAAGTATATACAACCTTATTAAAATTTTTAAATTGGGCACAATTATCTGACTATAGCATGCATAATTCGAATTATGTGATATATCATTAAAATATAAAGTACTCTATTATAAATGTTTTTTAAAATTTAAGATTTATATTTTAATATAAGTTTTAAAATACAATGCTTTATAGGATTGATATAAGCATTTTAAAATGAAGTAAATTCATTAATTATTCTTAAAAACAATATTTGAATCATAACACAAAACAGAAAATATTATCATCTCTAAATACATAATTATTTCTCTGTTTATTATAATTTTTTATCAGAATTCATTTATTCATTGAGAAATTCACTTTAAGTGAAAGTTTATTATAAAAACTAAACTTTAAAATAACAAAAACATATGAGCAAATTAAGTAACTTAAAAACTCAAAGTTGCTTTAACCTGTTCCAAATTTTTTTCCGCCCATCAGTTTGATTCTACTCTTTATTTTATTTTTTAAAGGATATTTATTAGCTTAATTATTTCATAATCCTTTTTTTTTGCTAAATTTTGACTCAATAATTCTTCTACTTCTTCCAAGTTTGTATCTCTTCAAGTTAAATTTCAAAAAAAAAAATTATACTTTCCATTTTAAATTATAGGGTGATATAATATTGATGAAAAACGATTTGATGGTAAAATCGATTGAACCTGTTATCGAAATCATCGAGCCATGTGTTTCAATGGAAGTATTACAAATTTTCACTACAGTTGCTCTGCTAATACATCTTTAATGATTAAAGTAATCAATATATCAGATATCAAACTACTTGAAAATCAGATCGAAAAAAAGAAGGTTTTTTTAAAAATATTAAACCTTTCTAGAAATTGTCTTAGTGAAAACTAAAACTAAATTCAAAAATGTATAGTCTTCGATTAAAGCTTGTATTTTAGAAAAAAATGCTTAACTTTTCTTACATTTCAAATACGGATACAGAACTTTAAAGGAAATAAAAATAATTTATTTTTCATGATACAAGTTCTCTTTTCAAAGAACAATATTTTAAAATCAAATGTTATTCAACCAAACACATCATTCTAGTTCAAATAAAGACAAAGCAAATATTGTCTTTAAAAGCAAAACCAAGCAATCAAGTGAAGTTTTAAGTAAGTATATAATAAAAAGATGTAATAATGAAATACTGGTTTGTGTGTGTGTGTTACAGTTTTCCATTATTCTCCTCGAAAAATGTCATGCCAAAAAGTTAGTTTCATGAATTTAATATATATATATATATATATATATATATATATATATATATATATATATATATATATATATATATATATATATATATATATACATATATATGCCTAGTATTTCATAAAAAAATGTAATAGTTTTAACATTAGAGGAGAAAAAGTAAATTATTGAAGCTTTCAGGGGGATTGAAAAGAATGTATTTGCTATCATAATGTGGAAACTGTATGACAAAATTTAAACATTGTAGTAAATTAAATTTAGATTTTAAAATTTTGTTACGAATCATTACAGTGTTGCACGAACTACAATTTGAACTCAGTTCTCAGTCAATACGAAAATATCTTACTGACTTTTCACCAGCACTAGTTGGTTAAATGTTTAAAATCAAAAGATCCTTGTGTTTTATTGCACTAAGCATTTCATGTTCGGTGACAGAAAACTTTTGATTTTGCACTTTGAAGTTCTATTTTTATTTATTAAATATTAGAATAGCACATAATTTGTAGTACTTTAATTACTGCATATCCTTGAATTGGATTTTGGGTCTTATATTTCTATACACATTACATTCCAATTTTTTTCCCTTCTGCCATTTCATTATTAACAATTTAGCTTGATTTTAACAATTTAGCTAGCAGGAAAGATAATATTTGATTTGAATCTATGTTTAAAAATAATTGCAAAATAAAATGTATTTTGGATCTATCTATCTCACGCTCAAACAAATATCAATCTTCCAAATTTTTACATTTAAGGACTAGAATCTAAAAATGTAACAGCCTGCGAGATCAGGTTTTGCATCCATGGAGAGAGATAGAGTATCAACTTTTTTATAAAATATAATGAAATCAGAAAGATGTCTCATCATCATGAATATAACTCGACCACATTTTAGTTTTAAAATTTGATTAATTAATAAATTAATTTTTTAAAAAATTAATTATTATTTAATTTTAAAAATTGATATAATTAATAGAGGAATATATTCTTTAAAATGTCAAAAATTATCAAATGTGTTGGACAATTTTCGTGGAAGAATTATTAAAAAAGTTTCTTGGAGTTTCATTTTAATTTGTTGAATGAATAAATTTATAAATATTTTAAAATTACTTTTTCGTTGTTAAAGAATGAATCACAAATATCTGCTCAACAATAATGTTAAATTTTTCATAGAAAAATTTTATGCGCTAATTCAGAATCATACAATTTTCGTGAATTTCATACAGTATTTTTATATATTATGTCAGTTAATAATGTATTTAAAATATCACAATACTTTAAATGAATGACAAAAAAACTGCACATATTTTATATGGCAATTATTTAAGACATTTCTTCATCTTCAACAGCAAATTCAAAAATATTTCTGCAATAATGGTTTCTATAAACACACACACTCATTCATTTTACATAATTTAACTCACCTAATAACCTATTTGGCCAATATGGGAATAAATACAAAAGATGTATTTAACAGTTGTCATTATATGTATTTAAATATATTTAACGATTTTAAACTCATCATTTATAGATAAAGTTCTTTCTGACACTTAAAAATGATTATCATGTTTTATTGCTGATGTTGAAATAATTCAAATTATTTGCAAATAAAAAATAATTAAAGAAAAAGAAAATGTCCTTTTAATTGTCATTTATTAAAATATGCTCTTTAAAAATATATTTTTAAAATTAAAATATCCAAACTGCCATATCTTAGTGGCCATATCATTAAACTGCCATATCTTAGTGTATCAGTGATTCTCTTAAAGTGAAATTTGCCTAAAATGTGTTTGTGAGTTTTGTCCTAACAAATTCTCAAACATTTTTTTTTAACTTAAGTCAACAAAAAATAACTAAGTTATCCTTAAAGACAAAGATTTAAAAGAAAACATATTCCTGAATAACTACTTTACAGCTCTTAAAAATTAATTTTCTAGTATTCATTTCAGATCTATAATAAAAACAAGCTTTTGTGAAATAACGACATATATTTTTTATTAACATGTATATAATTTTCATCAGATACTTAAATGGAAAATTAATTAATTCTGATGATAAAATTTTAAATTAAGTTTTTATAAATGGAATAAAAACTTTTAGTATGGAAACCTGAATTAATTAATAGAGGAATATAATGTTATTTTCAAAACAATTCTTTTAAAAAAAGTAAAACAAAAAAAGACGAAAAGAAACAGTGCCTATTGTCATCGAAAACAACTTTTTTTATATCCAAATAAAAAGTAAATTATTATTCTAAAAATTTGATCCTACATGTTTATAACCCTGCAAAAGAAATTGAAGAAAATAATTGCATTTAAGTATTAATCAGTTTTTGTTCTTTATTGACTTGAGGAATTATTTCTTAACAGAGGCCTCGCCAATCACTGATAACGATACAATATTCTCTCATCAATCATAAGAAAACGTAGTGTTAATGGATCAGTGAAAAAAATGAGTAAATTAGAAAAGAAATAATGTAATTTTGTAGAAAAATAATTTAATTATGAAACAATCATAGATGTAAGAAAACATCCAGAAAAATCTTATTTTACAACTAAGATTCTTATAGAGTTAAAATTACTTACAATGGTTTATAGTGAAGCACAAATATTTTCAGAAATATTTATTTAAAAATTCTCAATTTCAATAATTGATATTATTATAATTAAATTAGTAAACAAAATGTGCAATGCATAAAAATAACTAAAGATAGAATTATATTTAATTAAAGTGTCATCATGGAAAAAATCTCTAATATCAATATATTTTCCGCATTTGCGTGTTCATGTTAGAAAGTACTTTATCGATTTCTAGTTTGTAATTTTACTCAAGTCTCAAAAAAGGATTAAAATATTTAGCTTCATTTATGTATTTATAATATATTCTGAAAGTCAGAACAATTCAAGCAGAGAAAATTTAAATTACATATTTATGTCAACAGAGAGCATATAGGTGGATCCAGTGCAGAAAAGTGGAAACTTAATTGAAACAAAAGTATATCTTTATTAAATGAATAAATTCAGAAACTAAGATTTGTCTACTTAGTTTTTTTTCAAAAACAAAATGTATTTGTAAAATTCTTAAAATATAACTGGCATCAAATGGTAATCTATTCGTTAACCCTCAATCTATTATTTTATTCTTGCTCAATTTGGCGATGGGCTTAAAACGTTATTTTATTGCAGTATCATAATCACTATTATTCCAATAAATAATTCAACATTTACTTTTAGCCAGTTTTCGCCTATGAATATACTTCTAGTAAATTAATTACTAATAAACACAATAAAAGTTTCGAAGCAATTTATAAGTACGTTGCAGATACTTACCTCAACTCAACATCAGAAATGAAATTTCCTTCAATTTTATTTACATGAAAAGAACTGTATTTCTTATTCAATGGACATATCATTAAATTATAAGAAAAAAACTTGATCACCAAAATATTACTTTAATATTGCAAAAAGACACTTAAATCAAGTAAAGATATTTTGAATATTGTTGGTAAAAATTAATATATTCCTTTATAAAAAGTAATAAATCCAGCATTATTATTTTGAAATTTCTTAATTGTAATAATGTATTAATTTTTCAGTTATTTATGATTTTACTAAATCATTGATATTTTTTTAAGTTCCGCATTCTACTTTCAAATGCAAAAGTAATTTTTTTTACTTATCTATCGCACATAAACCAGACATATTCTATTTAAAAACTTAAAGGTCGATAAGTACTTCACAAGAATATATATATTTCCCAAAAGATGTGATTACTTTGTGTATTATTTTCCTGTTTTCAAATTATAGTAATTGAAAATTGGATAAAAATAAGAAACATTAAGCAAACATTAAGCAAAAATATAGTCTAAAAATGAAGCTAAAAATATAGACCGTAAATAAAGTTTCATATGATGATATTCAAAATGATAATTAAATTTTTTAGTCATTATTTTGATTGAAATTTAATTTCATAAAAAGTTATAATATCACTTTCATTATTATAAATCTGTTTATTATAAAAAGACCATTAAAGGGTAAATCATAAAGGGTTCACATTATAAAATCTAATTAACTTATTTAAATTCAGATGGATTTTGTTTCATAAACTGTCAATCAGGGAGATTGTAATTTTGGCATTCATAATATTTTTTGTATATTTTATAAATACATAAATACAAATATTTTATAAATACAATTTGAATATTGTATATTAATTGTTTCCATATTCAATTTTTTTTTATAAAAAGGAATTAGAATAAAGTTATAGGACTGTTAAATATCCTTATAATACTATATAAACAAACTGGGAAAATTAGTAAAATAAATAAAAATGCTGATGAATTTAAACTAAGTTTCGACAGCAGATTTTCTTCATTTAACTTTTGGCATCATTATAAAAAATGTTAAGGCTCTTTCTTTAATTAGCCATTGTTTGACAGTCAATGTAAATTTTGTCACAAACAACAAGAAAAAAATCTGTTAAACTATTTCATCCCTTTGAAAACAGGAAAAAAATGACAAATTTTCCCCTTGTTTTTAAATAATTTTATTATTTCAGTTTCATTAAAATTGGATTCAAAGATATGTCTCAATTCTCAAGGCTAATTTATATATTTAACTATAAATATGTTTTTCTTTACATCTATTATATTTTTACCTTTAAGAAATAAAACGCAATAGTAAACATATTTCTAATTTACATCTTCACTATTCCAATACCCATTGTTTAAATACTTATTAAAGCTATTAATGTATAAATAATGTATATATGAAAAAAGAAAATATATGTAATAGGAAATAATTGCAAAGAATCTTTATAAAATTTCACAAATAAAAAAATATCACAAATATTTGTAAAAAAAACACGCTACAGTATAATTTATATAAATGAGTAATGTTTTAGATAAATAATATATTGTTGCCTATAACAAATGCTTCTAGATTTATTATACTTTTATCTTTAAAAACCACAAATTATGTTATTTGGGAAAATGTGTTTAATCACAATATTTTGAAATAAACACAGAATAGCTTCACAACAATAAATCAATTTTCTTTTCTCAGCATCTAATTTGTTTTCCTTGATTTCAATGAATATTTACTATTTAAAATTTCATGATACTTTTTATCTCAAAACAATTTCTTAGTTAATGTGTTATTATTATGATCTAATATAACAGCATCTAATATAGACTAATGGATTTCTTAATTAGTTCCTATTAATAGCTGTTAATTATTAAATCCCTGAAATGTGTAAGAAAATCTTACACATTTAAGTGATTTAATAATTATATAATCAAAAGTTTTTTTATGTATAGAATGAAGAATTTTAATTAATAATACATTATTTAAATAAAGTATTATAGTTCGCAATTGGTTATCTATATAGTTTTAATATGAATTAATGTATAGTGATGTAAAATATTTTCTTAGTTAAAATGTATTTGTACATTTCTAAAACGCATACTAAATTTAATTAATTATTTTGACAAAATAAACCTTTCTTTTGTCTAGGACATTTATTATGTTAGACATATAAGATATTTATGCTATTTTTCATTTATCTCTTTTATTTTTCACAATACATTTTCTTTCAATAAATTTAAATATGCATTTATCTTAAATCTAAGCATTGTTTGTTAGTAAAGAATTGCATAAATTTCAGAATTTTTATTCATATCTATTTAAATTTAGTTTCACAGGAGAATCTATCAATTATTTAAGATATTACCAAACAATAAGAATCCTATTAATATTCAATGGTTATAAATACAAATTTAAATATTTCACCATCAATAATTTTCCTCAAAAATAGTTTTACATAATAATCGCAAATCAATTTAAAATGATACAATGATTTTTACAAATTAATTACTTTCAAAAAACGCTTTATTAACATTTTTAAATGAGAAATAAAATTTATAATTTTAAATATAAATATACGAACAGGTATTAAAAGTAATAGTGTTTGTAGTAAACAATTATTGTTAACTAAATCAGTTATCTTAATTTAATTATTCATCAACTAATCAAAATCTTAAGCATGATACCAAAAACCTTCCTGATTTTTCTGGAGATTCGAATGTTACAAATTTGAGTTTAATTTACTGCATTTTAAAACTTATATAATAATAATCATATTTTTCAGACTATTTGCAAAACATTTAAAATATATAAATAATGCGCCCGAAAAATATTGCAATTTCCATTTGAATTGTACTAATTATACAATTTCCATATGAACTAATCTAATTATATGACATAAATATTACATTAAATCTTCTATTTTCTTCTAATATTTAAAGTTTACAACAATTTTGCAGGATAGCCAATTATTGAACTTTTATTTACTTACAGAAAACAGTTAATAAACTTAAAATTATTTCATAAATAATTAGTAAGGAACTTGTTTCTTTTTATACATTTTTTAAATCTTTTTTATCCATTTTCTAGCTCCAACGCTAAATTTTCTAAGTGAAATATATAAATAAATAATTTTCTTAAAATAAATAATTTTCTTAAAATTTCTTAAAATATCAAAATATATTAAAAAATTCTGATTTCATACAGATATGATAAAAAAGCTGGAATTTTACTGTGTAAAAAATAATTTTAAGTAAAAGTTTGTATGAAATATTATTTCAATTTACGAAAAAAAAATTATAACAATTAATCAAGTAAAGAATGTAAATTTATTTAATAGTACATTAATCATCCAAAATATTTTAATAGTATTTAAATATTTCCTTAAGTAAATGAGTAATGAATAATCATAAATTATTTGATGCATATAAATGGGCACAGAAATGGTTTCAAAATTCAAGCACAATTTAATTATTCCTGAATAAACAAGATGTTTTAATGTAATTATTTTACATTAAACGTAATCCAAAACTTCAAATTTGAATGTCAATTTAACCTTTTGAATCTGCGATCATGTTGACTGAATTTATTACATAAATATTTGGAGTACACTTTGTTTTGAAATAACGTATTATTTGCAGAAAAGGGAATTTAAAATTACAGACATAGTTATTTTATTAGTATTTTTCTTCATAATTTTAAGATTAATTCTTGTTTTTGTAATCTATAAAGTTATAAGAATTGACTTTATATACAAAACAATTTAAAAATGCATTAATTGTTATGCTGTAACATACTCCGTTTATGAGCTTTTAGTTAAATGTATCTTTTTTATTTAAATAAATGTGAACAATATTATTTTACTGAAATATGAAGCAAAGAGAAAATAGATTATGAATTGTTCTTAAAAACAAATCATCAATATTTGACAATTTTAATTTATTTACTGTGTTGTATATGATAAATTTACAGTTAAATATTAACCATCCAAAAATTTATTCATCTTTTGTAACATCGAATATTTCTTTTCTTAAATTTCAGACAATATGAAAACCATTCAAATTTAAATAAAATAAAAATTTCCTGGAATTAATATTTTTAAAATTTTTAAGAAATTCCTATGATTATTGTGCTTATAAATTTGTTTGCTCTATATTTAAATAGTTTAAATATGGACTAAAGAGAGAAAGACTTTTATTCCATTACTTGGTATAGTTTTATTAAATTAAATATATATATAGTACATTTAATATATATATATATATATATATATATATATATATATATATATATATATATATATATATATATATATATATATATATATATATATATATATATATGTATGTATGTATGTATGTATGTAAATTTTCATAAACATCATTGAAACAAGAATTTTTCAAGAAATTTTAATTTTTAAATATAATCATTCAGAGAAAAGCATTAAAAAATTGAAGGAAAACACACACACACAAACAAATCCTTGCGTGTGACTATTACTCAAAATGTTTATCTTTCGTGACAGCTTGAAATTCTGAAATTTTTTAAAATATGCACTCAGTATGTTTCAATATCCTAAAGTAATTTTGTTGAATTTTATGATATTTGCGTATGTGAAAAATATTTTTATAAAATATGATAAAAAATATTTTACATAAAATTTAAGTAATAACAGTTTTAAGTAAAGGTTTGAAAAAATTAACTGTAATGATACATTTTATTAAGTGAAAATCAATAATGTCAATTAAGTCATAACAGATTGAAACAAAATATTTTCTTCATTGTTTCTGATGTACTCTTAAAATTATGAATCAGAAATTGTAAAATGTGTCAAAATATATGTATTTTATATAACTATCTACTAAAATTAACACAATAAAATATTTATAAATCTATTTAATCCACTTAAGTTTTTGCTAGGAAAATTTATTCAAAAATGCGTTTATAAGTTAAATTAATTTTAGATGGATTAACAAAATAAATGAAAAATTTATCTAGTGCAAATTTTCGGATATTGCTGTTTTTAATATTAAAAATATATTTTTTGATAAATATAACTCATGCTTTTAGATTATTAAAATTAATTTAAAATATAGTTTGTAGCAATATGCAAATAATTTATCGATAATATGGATCTTTTTATTACAAAATGTATTGTTATTAATGTTTTTTAAATGCTCATATTATTTAAATACCAACATATACATTTGTTTTAAAAATATATTCTGGCCTTTAAAAATATGTAAGAAAATTAAATGTTATGTATGAAACAAAAACGTTATTAATTAATAGATAAATACTATTTAAATTTTAACATTATTTTTAATTTTATTTATTTTTAAAAAATTCACAGATACTGAAAAACTTATAAAAACATTAAATATTAATATGCTCAGAAAATACTCAAATTAACTCATTTTAATACTTTTAAACTCTTTCCTATTTTTCCTAAAATAAGGATTTCTTTAATGTGGTTCAACTTCCTTAATCAGCAGTTAGGGAAATGTTTAAGATATTGCTTCGATAAAAAGTAAATAGAAGAGCGGTAATTTACATAAAGTGTGAAACTCAATAACTGCATGCGTTTAAGGAGATAAGGATTAAATGAAGTTTAATTAAACGTTCAATTAAGCATCTGTGCATCAGGCACTGTATTCCCAAACAGTCTCAAGACGTCGCAAATATAATTTACCCTTATTAACTTATTACATATCTTTCCTATTTTGATATACGGAAATTTATTACAACAAATATAATCCCCAAAATAAAAATACATACTCAAGTATTGCCAAAACCAGTTCACAAAATATGCGGTTTTTTTCTAAAATATATTTTCAGTAGTGTTTTTAAATTATGTTGAAAAAATCATATTCCATTTTTAATAATGAAATGATGAATAATGGTATATTTTATTTATTGCTCAACATATTCAAAACATTTAATACATTTTAATTGTATGGGTAAAATAGCACAAGATGATTAACTTTTAATTTGGGATTTGATAATCTTAGCTACGGAACTGACCTTTTGTATTAAATATATGATATAACATCTGAAACAATAAAAATGATTTAAATTATATAATGAAAAATTTAGAACTTTAAATGTTTTATGTCGTTGTTAAAGTGAAGCGTAAGAATTTCAGCTTTATTACAGTGGAATATATTATCAAGTAAATGTATTAATTCAAATTTTATAATTTGTTTTAAGTTATGTTACATGATACGTATTGCATGCATACTTATGCTGGCGGTTATCGCGAAATACATCCCGTTGCATAGTAATTTTGTATCACTATCAAGTAACGGAATCAACACTTGAATTAGTACTCTAATCTCTATGTCATATAGTTTGGGATATAACACCCAGAAACTGGTAATCAGCATACTCCCTCACAACAAGACAGCCTTTATAGCTTAATTATGTATAATATACACTACATCCTATTCTGAAGAACCACAATTCACCCAATCAAGCTGGAGCAACGTAATATAATTTTTTAAAAGTATTAATTTTTTAATATATTCTTCTTCTTTAATAGCGTAACAACCTATTGGAGGTCTTAGCTGCCTCTACAGCACGCTTTTTCCAGCTCAGTCTGTCCAGACACTTTGCCAGTTCCTAACTTTCAGTATCTTGAGTTCAACCAGCCATCTTGTTAGTGGCCTTTCTCGGGCACGAGATCCTTTTTAAATATATACAATGTTTTAATATATGTCTTGTGTGTGTGTGCTTCTTCAAATTCAATAAATGTTAGTTATATTCTTATATCCCATTAACTAGAATTGTTTTTGATTTCATAAAAAAACTGTTGATTTATTCAAAAATAATTTTGAAATCAAAAACAAATGTCAGATGTATGAAATTTATGTCTTACTTTTTTTGGCGAGCTCATATTAATTTTTTGTCATTTTGCACACTTAATTCCAGTATTCAAATTCTCCGTAATGAAACAGGAATCCGGTGAGTAGCTAGCTTTCAATTTTGCAAACTCAAACATATATTTTCTTTTAGAAATGTGTTTCCCTTACAAGTAAAATTAAATTAATCCTATAAGACCCATATGATTGGTAAACTATGTTATATTTAATTTTGTTTGTAAAATTATCCAATATTTGAGTAATTATTTAGAGTTTTCATAAAATACTTAACAATCAAGATTAATTTTGTAAAAAAACGGAAATTTTTATTCACGTCATTTTTATTTTTCCTTTTCTATAAGTTGTCACCACTGAGTTCAGACAGTTGATAAAAACATCAATTCTCTTTCAAATTCAATATAAGAACTGTAGTAATCCTTTAATTGATAAAAATAATCATTAAAAATTTTAATTACTATAATGGGTGTTCTAAATATTGTATATATTAATCTTAAAAATTATTACAGCCTTTAAATATATTATCGAGAACATAAATTCGCCAAATATATATTCAATTAAGCTTAATTACGTATGATTAGAATAGTGAATAATCTAATGTCAATCAATTTTCTTTTTCAAAATGATTATTGCAATAATTTTACAATTTAGTATTTGAAATATAAAATAGATATTAACATTTACTGATTTTTGTATAAGAAATACTTTTGGGAATTAAATTTGTCTTTCATTAACGATCAATTTTCATCTAATTGAAAAAGCTCAGACAATTTGTTGAAATTTAGCAATAAATTTCAAATTATTTTGCTAGAATTGCACGTATCATTTATGTCAATCATACTACGTAAATCAAAAAATAATATTTTGGTTTTGATTAATGGTATTTGCATATGTTTAGTAAAAATATCGTTTTTCTAGTGTCCGAATACAGTGAATTGACCATTTAATACAGTATAAACCTGTCATACTGAGCACATTTGTAAGTTTTTGTTAAGTTTAATATTTTACAAAAATAAATTTTGTTGAGGAAAACCCAATCTAAAGTGAAAACTGATAAACTTAATTATGACCTTAAGCTGCAAAATACTTAGGTAGCTAAATAAAGTCAGCATAAATTGATTGACACATATTAATGTAAATGCCTTAAGTTTTATGCAAATTAAAAACTAGTATTATATAATTTTTTACAAGTAATTAGTTCATATGAAGCTGACCTACAGAATACACTCTATTTCAAAAACAAATATTTACTCCAAAATATTCAGAACTAGGTTTTGAATGGTTAACTCACTGACTTAGTCTCACTTTGGGTTTGAGTCCTAGCTTGGATATTAAAACTTATTGTAGTTTAGTAATTTCTCTAAGCTCTTGCAATTTATTTTTCATTGGCAAAACTTTCCACTGTAGAAGCAAATAAACTATGTTCATTACATTCAGGGATATTTAATATAAATTTTGAAAAAAAATTTAAAATATGAATTTATATTCGTTTTTGATGGATCAGATGGTAAAAAATGTAAGTAAAACATCAAAAGATAAAGTTATGAAACATAATTTTAATCTCAAAATATTTAATTAATTGGAATGTAAAAAAATTTATTACACTGCCCGACAATGAAAAGACAACACCAAGAAGGAGTAGCCAGAAAATTATGCAAATTTCAGAGTAGATGCAATTTACCGAGTTCTGCAAATGATATGAAATACGCAGCTCTCCAGCACACATAGGATATAATATATAGGTGAGGAACCGGCAGAGTGGGAAATATTCGTGCTGTTATTGCTGTTTGGAAAATAATTGTTGAAAGTCTGTGCTTGTCGCAAAGGACGCCTGTAAACGCAGAGAATGCCAGGCCATCGTCGATGGAGTCCATTACAGCAGACAGACGTTTTTACGAAGTCCATGGTGATCGTACTGAGAAGGTCTGGTTGGTCCTTACGGTAAATCGCAGTTGACAGATACCTGGATTCTTCCACGGTGAACTGGCTATGGCAAAAATGGTTGGAACAAGGAATTGTGGGACATTTGTGGAGTGCTTGTGCAGTCAGAGTGACGTAAACACGCGTGGATCGACGCGTCCGACGGGAAGTGGTAGCGGGCCGAAAAAGCACTTATACCAAAATTTTGCAGCGTGTACAAAGTGATGCCATCAAACTATTATAAAAAGTAAAATAAAAAGGTTTATGGGATGAAACATCGCATTGTTTTTACTTTTAATAATTATGAGGCTGGTATCGTAAAGTACTATCACTATTAAAATCAATACTATAAATGATATAAATTACTGAATTAATATTATAAACCAAATAAAATCCTTCTTGTCCGTAATAATGCATAATTTTTGAGAATTTGGAGTTCATTTTATGAAATTCAATTTATAATCGATAAATGCTTCACTTTTATTGGTAGGTTACGTTAAACTCTAGAAAAATTAAAACAAATAATACATTTTCATTGTGACTGAACTTATAACACTGGCATGCATGCTTAAAAATGTCTCTTAACTTCTGAATTTTATATTCCTAATTATATCGTTCACTGTTCACATACATGCATTTTTTATTAAAATTGTTTTCATAAATAAGATACATACCTCAAACATTTTGATTTACAAATTATAAATAAAAATAAAGTTTACATTTCAGTTGATTAAATTTTCAAATAAATATAACAGCGTAAAATCAACTTTTAATCCAATTCCTTGTTTTGGAATATCCATGATTTAGTTGAATTTTTATTATAGTCTGAATATTAATAACCTAACTATAAAAAATTTTAAAGAAAATAATTTAAAAAATATTTTACTGAATACTTAAATTTTAAGTAAATATAAATCTCACTTGAGCACGAATTCTTATTCCGGAGAAAGAAAAAAGATCGATATATTTTCTTTGTTAAATTTATTTCGAAAGAGTACTGAATTCTCCTACCCGATGAATTTAATTTAGAGGGACATCGATATCACTTTCCCGTTGAATTTAACTAGAAACGATATCGAATATCTTCTCCTGCCTACATTTAACTCACCAATAAATTTCAAGAGATGTGTTTAAACAAAAGACGAAAAGTTCCATTAAAATCTTACCATGATAATGAAGGATAAATTGATCACTGATGATTAAATCTAAAGTAAAAGCGTTAAGACTTCAAGATTCCCTGAAAGTTAATAATTAAAATGTGAGCGTTCTCTTAGCATTTTCATTCAAATCTTCTCGACTATGTTAATTAGAATTTACATTCCTAATTAGCTTGCCACATCAAGTTAGTTAGAATAAAGTTGATAATTAGCATTTTTTGTAAGTGAAGCCTGGATTAACTTAGGAAAAAACTAGAAATCTTATTTTTTATTTTCTACATTATATTAAGATTAATTTTTCTCCCCTTTCCTTTTATTTTATCACAATATCATTAGAAACCTTCAAAAGTACATTTTACAATAATATATATATATATATATATATATATATATATATATATATATATATATATATATATATATATATATATATATATATATATATATATATATATATATATATATATATATATATATATATATATATATATATATATATATATATATATATATATATATATATATATATATATATATATATATATATTGGCATCTGAAAGTGAATGTATTATAATATTATTATAAACAAATAATTTTTTCAAAAGATTTCTCGGCAAATATACAAGAATTTCATTTTATAGGTTGAAAACTCGGAGATTTTTTTTGTGGATATTCACAATATACTTATTTATTTGAATGTGCTTGAGTGTTAATGAGTTCATATTCATTAATACTGTATTATACTATAACGTATTCATATTGTACTAGTCTCTTTAAGCAAATTAGTTCTTTATAAACACCAGTAAGCATAAATATATCGCAAGGTCTTAAAAATTAGTTTTGTTATTTAATTTATTGAATTTTTCAATTATATGATAAAAGAATTAAACTTTAAAACTACATGAAAAATGTGAAAAAATGAATTAACTACAGATGTATTTGGCAAAAGAGATGCATGATAACTGCATATTATACAGCACAGCAGTGAAGTTAATTAAAATTGTAATTAAAAAATTGTGTTTAGTTTAAAATTTATATTTTAATAAATATTTAGAATGAAACCTATGCTCTTTCTTAATAATTTTTCTGAAATAAAGAAATTGTTTTATGCAGTTTTCTGTGTTACAACTATATATATATATATTCATTATCTGATTAATGTTTTTTTAAATTAATCCATTTTTTTCATTTATATGGTGATACTAAAAATTGCCCATGTGTCATTTGAAAATATTAGAATAAATTAGCTCTCAATAAGAGTTTCAATAGATATTCTTACATTTTTATTGATTTTAATTTGATTTAAATAACTATTTAAAAATTATAAATTCAAGCATATATTATCATTTCCAAAGATTTTATTTAAGAAGCAATTGTTTGAAAAATTTTCAAAACATCGAAGCAACTCGAATCTCAGAGACAAATTTAGTTATGTCGTTCTGAATATAACATACTATTTTCACCTATTTTTGATTATGTGAAACATAAACTTTATCTTTTAAAATATTAACTTAAAATTGAATGTTATATTTAAAATAAAAATTTTTTCGTCGTTTTTTTTCATAAAAACTAAAAAAGGATCATCCACTCTAGTGTTTTAAATTAGTTTAAATAAAGAAAACAAACATATTTTAATATATAATTACTTAAAATAAGTTAACTATACATATTAATTTTACTATAGTTGTACTTAACAAATTATTTTCTATTATTACTCAGATAATATTACTTTTAATTTTTTTGAAAAGAAATTAAATAAAAATTGGTAAAATATTCCCAACTGATCCTGAATTGGTTATAGAATCAGTAAAATCATTTCAATATTTTTTTAATTAATAAATATGTTATTGATTTCTGTAAATTTATGTTTATTTCAATATAACATTGTAAAAATCATTAAAATTAGAAAAAAATTACAAGTTTTATGCATATACACAAATTATTTATTATGATAAATATTCTATTGCAAATTAATAATATGTAAACTTTGATGCTTGTGCTTTGTTTTAGCAATTGATAACCATATATTTATGCGAATATCTTATGTCAAGAAAACTTTTTTGTTACTTTTAAAAAAAAGTTATTTATTAGATTTTTTATTTTTAGATTTTTCTCACTTGAAACTGAATAATTTTAATTTATTTTTCCTTACTATACATCACCTGGGATTGAATTATTTTCATTTTTCTGCATGTAGGACACCTAAATTATTTTTATATGCAATAAGAACTTGTGAAATAATGTTGAAATATCAAAAGATGATTATCTTTCTAAATCACAGCAAAAATTTTAAGAATATTTTAACAATTTTTAAAAGCATACTACATTAAAAATAAATACAAAAAATCATGATTTTAAGTTTTTTACTCTCATATTTCTTATTAGTTAAAGTTCATTACAAGCATATTGATTAGTATTTACCGTAAATATATTTAAACTATTAGAATCAATACTTACTAGATTCTAAGTATATTAGATCAATAACTGAATTTTGATTATATGCAATAAATAATAATTAGATGGATTTGAAAAATCATCACTTTTATTTTTAATCATATTTCATAAAATCTAAAACACAAAATTTTTACTTAAATACCAATATTCTGTCCATTTGAATTAAGCAATATAAAGATTGAAAGTATTATATTACGCGTATAGAAAAACGATAAATTTATTAATGAAATATATTTTGTCTCGGAAATTATTCGTTTTAAAATGAATAAACCAATATAAGTAACCAAAAAAAATTAAAAGTAAATAATGACGAAAAATAAAAGTTTATAACATTATTTAATAGCTTTGAAAGGTAATTAAAAATACTTGAAGGATAAACGTCTCATAAATTTATATTTGAATGGAGAAATTTATTTAGTTGGATTATTTAATGGACTTAAGAAAGGTTTCTAAAATATTCTTAATATAAAATAAAATAAAATTAATAATTTGAACAAGAGGCTAAAATCAAGCAGCACAGGGTTCCTAAGAGAAAAGATATTAAATGAAGCTTACGTAAAATTTGCGAATTATTTTAATTATTTTTTACTTTACCCGAGACACACGTTAAGTAATTTTATAACATGCAAAACATCATTTTTAAACATGAATTATATCAATTAGGTTTATGAGTTTGTTTTTTTTAATAAAACATATAATGATGTTTCAAATTTAAATACCTCAGCTTTTTTTTTTTAGTTACAGCTAATTTTCAATGTTTATAGTTTTAAAATATGTTTATTCTTAATTATAATATACAGAAAATAAATTTAATCTTGTAAACTGTTTCATGATGAATTAAAAAGTTATAATGTATTGCTAAATTACTCAAAATTTGTGTGTTTTACATAAAGTCAATGGCAATTGTGTAATTTTCTTAAAATACATTGGAAATCTTTAATAAGTTAAATCGAAACTTTCTTAAATTATATTTCTTTTTAGAATACATTTTTTTACTGCAGCAAAAGTATTCTATCTTATGCTTAATATTTCGCTATTATCACATTTTTCATAGTTTCACTTTCGATTATAAATCATTTGAGAACATTTAAAATTTCAAACATTAAAATACATTCCTTTTCTAAAAGCAGCTAAAACCTTGAACGGTAAAAATAGTTTAACTTGAATTTCTTAGTGTTCATAAAAAATATTTATTAAAAGTTAAGTTTAGTTTAGTACACCATCTTATTAGTGTGGGAATTTTGTTGTTACTTTCAACCTTTCATTGAACCAGTGCCTATGTAAGTACTAATTTTCAAGTCAATTTGGAACAATAATTTAATTACCTTATATTCTTTTTCTTTTGAAACGACATTCATTGTTAGAACAAGTCCTTTGCAAGAACTTTCTTCAATTCTGAGCAATCTTTTACAATTAATCTCCAATTAGTTACTCTTAGAATCTCAAAATCCCCCTTTACACATTCCTGCTATATCAATTTTGGCCTACACTTTTATCCAGTTCCCAAAGTTTGATTGAATATTTTAAATGTGAATGATAAAAAATCCATTCAGCTTATCTGGGCTGAAAATTTCACACTTCTAATTTTAATGAATTTGACGAGATATCTATATCCTTAAATAAATCTAATCCGCAAATAATTTGTACAGTTGAAAATTTTGCCAATGTCTCCAAAATCCTTTCATTCACATTACTAAAGATTTCTCTGAGAACTTTTCATTCAAAGATAGCTAGCTACTCTGTCTGGAATTTAAACGTCCAAGTCTTAAACCCATAGGGGAACGTAGGTCAGAATAAGTACTTTATATAATATGATAACTAATCATTATCATACATTTTACTTTGATTGAACATAAATGCTTGCTCACTATCAACGAATTTTGGATGGATAAATATTTGACGTTGGAGATCTGTAGATACTTTCTGTTATATTTTTATGTCATTAAAATTACTATAAATGGTTATTTTATTCTAATGTAAATGTATGTAATGATATATTTTACGTAGAAACTGATTCCTTAATCCATTTAAAATAATATGTTCATTTTTCGAAACATAACAATATACTGCGAAAACTATAAAAATTATTTTTTATGAATTTCAATGATTAATTTTTCTGGGCAATCAGGGTAAAATAGTATTGTATAAGTAAACACATTTTATAATATAAAACATGGATTTTCATCGAACATATTTTAAGCTGTAAGTTATTATTTATTCATTTACTTTTCAAAAAATATTAAAATGTCATTCATATCTTTTCAAAAGACTATTTAAGTTGATTGCGTTAGTCAGAGATGGTAATTCTCCATAAAATGTTTCTGCTAACTAATTTAATATAATTTTAAAATATGCGTATATGTTGCTTTTATATTTAGAAATATGATTTACCAATGTTCTCTTGGAAACAGATTTTGAATCATGTTTCATTAATTTTAAGTACTATCTAGAAATAATTGTGCTCGGTTATTTATTAGTTTTATCTGTTGTATTTATTTATTCGTTACTTTAGTTTCATAAAAAAATAGTATAATAAAAACGCTTGATAATTATTGAGTTTTTCGTTGTGAACAAACATCACGACGCTTTTTTAGTTTTGAAATATGATGAGCTCATAGTACCTATACTATTGCTCAGAATGTTTGCATTTGATAGTTAATATAAAATTATATAATTATTATTTTTACGTCTGTCAATGTTCATGATATTTAGTGTTATTAATGCTAATTTTGCTTGATATATGTACCATATCTTCAAGATTTTTTGCGAAAGAATGTCCTTATTACGCTCCATTACAATATATTTAATTAGCTTTATCATTAAAAATTTAGTAACCAATATGTGCTAATATTTGGAGAAGGAAAGAAATATAGTTATCAATGAAGTGAATTATGTATCAAATATTTTAATGCCACTTGTTTAAAATGTGATCTTATTCCTAAAATAAAATATAAGAGAATATATAATGTAAACTAGATTAAACTTTGAAAATCATTGCACTTCACTTGTTGGCATATAGCTAAAATTAATCGAAGCAGATATTTAAATTCTGTTCTGAACTATTTCAAGTGGAAAATCAATCCCTGATAACTTTTTGTCCGATCCAGCCTCGATGGAAAATTTCCCAATCTCGTATAAAATGTCTCAAAAAGTTCAGATTTTATATAAGACTTTTTCAAGCTAAAACAAATTTGAACTATACGAACTGGAATTGTTTTCAGACAGCTCAGCTCTTCTTGGAACTTCCTCATTGATATTCTTAGCCGTTGGAAATTCGCTTCTGGGCATAAAAATTTCCTTTTTATTCTAAATGTATTCATGTTGCTTGCATGTTTCTAGTCAAATTTACGTACAGGGAGAAGTGAAAAGAAATACTAGAGAGCACAGCTGAACTTGCTATCCCTGTTGAATAAGTAAATGTAAACAAAACATTTCTAAACCATCTAGAAAATAGAATGCATTTTGTTACAGTCTAGTGCAATTAAAACTTTTTGTAAAATATAAGCCAGAGGGTGTGAAATTTTTTAAAGGAAAATTAAATAACCAAATAGTTTCCTGAGGTAATATGTATTATAATTTTTCCTCTTTCAAATACTATATTATATATATATATATATATATATATATATATATATATATATATATATATATATATATATATATATATATATATATATATATATATATATATATATATATATATATATATATATATATATATATATATATATATATATATATATATATATATATATATATATATATATATATATATATATATATATATATATATATATATATATATATATATATATATATATATATATATATATATATATATATATATATATATATATAGATAGATAGATAGATAGATAGATAGATAGAGAGATAGATAGATAGATAGATAGATAGATAGATATAGATATAGATATATATATATTTATTTATTAATTTATATATATATATATATATATATGTATGTATATATATATATATATATATATATATATATATATATATATATATATATATATATATATATATATATATATATATATATATATATATATATATATATATATATATATATATATATATATATATATATATATATATATATAATCAGTTAAACAGTCATAAATCTTCCTACATGTTCTTTCTACAACATGCTTCTGAAAAGGACTTATAGCATGGTGATCCATAAAGAATAAAGAATAATATATATTTATTATATATAAATTATATATAAATCATAAAACTACGTTCAGTTGTACTGAAACCAATTTGTTTTTTATCAATAAAATGTATTCACTTTTTAACTTTTATATAGAGAAATGCTTAACATTTTACATTAAAAATTTAATAACTCTTTTTTTAAGCAGTAATTGATTTATGTATTCTAAATTTATTAAAATTATAAATAATATTATTATGGGGGGAAAATCTTAAGCACAGAATATATTAATGTACTTTCCTATTTAAAAATGTTTTGAAGAATTCTTCAAAATTTTGGAGGAGTTTCAATATATTCTAAAATTAAATGAAAATGTATTTATTTAATCCATCTGTGAAGAAGAATAAAATCAAATTTAAAATAATTGAGTTTTAAATTCATTTGTTTTCAAAACGATGAAAAAATACAAAAAGAAACGGATAATTTTTCCCAATTTAGAACATGTTTCATTTCTCTAATTGAAATAAAAGATAATTAAAATCTATGAAATTGAACCGATGCTACCTTCAATATAACTTTAAATAAATAAATTGAATTTCATTTCATCAAAAATTAAATTTAAATTAACGTAAAAATATTTATTTTCATCAAAACTAATATAGCATAGCTTATACTATTACTTCTACTCTAATTAAAATAACTCCCTCATTGGGAATAGTTAAACTGATATAACTAATTGAAGTTTTGATTAAAAATGATTGATTGTCTAAAGGAATAAATGTTGTTTAATATTAATTTAAAAGACAGCAGAAATATTTATTTTCATTAAATATTTAGTTTAAAAATGTTTGAAGTACTTAAAATTTTAATTACTTTTACTTAAATTTTAATTACATTTACAGAATTTTGAGAGGTAAAGTATTAATAGAAAGTAAAGTTGTATTTTCATTTATACATTACTGTAATAAAATTTTTAAAATTTACTTTATGGAATGCAAATTAGTTCTGACGTTTTAATAAGAAAAATATTTCAACTGCATTAATAGATTACCTTTTTACATGGGTTTTCATTGATATTAAATTTTAATCCTATTTCCTACAAAAAAGAACGATAGAAAACTCTCAGATAAGCTTAAATTATCCATTTTGAACACTTACTGTACACGACTAACAATAACAAAAAGATATCAGTTCCTTTTCATTGTTGTCCTTACAAACATTTATATTTAATAGTTTCTACAAATGCTTATGTGTTTTTAAATTAAGTACAACTAATACTTAACTTGTAAATACAGAAGAAGTAGAGAAAGCATAGTTAAATAATTTGTACGTTTGGACGACATAAGCATATTTTTAATAAAGAGTTTGCTTAATAGTATCACATAAGTAAAAGGAAATTACTCAAAATTTGCGCATTTAACATTTAATTAATCACAAACTTATTTGCCTGCGGTGCGTAAAATAAATATTACAATTATTTAACATAGCATAAATATCCATACATATATTTTTTACATTAACATTTAATTAAGATATTTGATATACAAGATAAAACTAAATATAGCTAACAGTTACAAACAACATTTTCCTAAAACAATGTGTGGTACATAAAGATAAAAACATTTAGTTTCACGTTACATTAGTATATTACATTTAGTATACGGCTTTTTACGGAAAAATATTTCCTTAAGATCCTATAACTTAACAGAAAACAGAGACACTTTATCATTTTTGAAAAAAATGTCATTATATTTTTTAATTCGGAAAGTATGTGATATATATAT
>JAJQOW010000825.1:0-80356 GCA_037975125.1 Latrodectus hesperus
TTATAGTTTCCCTGAAAGCTATATTTTTTTCATGGGCTTCTCGCAAAGTCATTTGTTCATCAATTTCTTCTAAAGCTGATTGTGGAAAGTTCCTTGTGGGATCAGCAGTGAGCTGTCTCCTGAGCTCTTTCATAAAATCCAGAGTACTCAGACTCTGCATATAGTCCAAGCTTTCCGGTTTGGATTTCCATCCGTAGCGTTCTTATCCACAATAAGTCCAGTCGTCAATTTAGAGTACAGGTTGAGAATCAAGAACAATTAGGAGCAATGCAATTTTTTGTTCGAACTGAAGTAGTCTTGGTTCGCGTCAGTCGAAGGCTACGCTATCCATAGCGTCAGTGTGATGAGTCAGCTAGGTCAGAGCTCAGTGAAAGTACGTCCGTTTAGAACGACTGCTTGAGCCAGGAAAGAAGTCAGAAATGATGTCAGAAAAATGAGTGCTGTAAATGAAATCCATTCCTTGCTGAACATCTCGGTCGAAGTAAGCTGTTTCACTACCTTCATACTTTTTTGGGCAGCCAAGTCACGCATTCGCCTGACAATGAAAATTTACTTGTGGCCATACTCGGAATGATGATCTTCCCACTTCAAAGTAATATCAAATGCTTCTCTAGCTGATGGTCCCGTATCTGTTTCAACTTGAATATTAAAGTCATCTTCGTTTGCTTTCAATAAGTTTACAAATCAAGACAAGCACCAATATATCATAATGTTGCCACACAAAATTTCATTGTCGGACAAATGCATTTACTTAGAAAACGTTCAACATGAAATCCTCAGTTTTAAGACCTTAGACTAAGATATCTGCTCTTACGCCTAATCAACTTTGGAACTCATGAGAGTCTTTGATCATCAGGACATTCGATTTTATTTTACTATCTTTTCAGATTCCTATCATCTCTCTTAATCTTCAGCTGAATTTTGCCTTATTTTTATACAATTCCTTTTCTTCAGGTTTTCAACAGCACAATTGCATCACACATAGTAAATTGCGGCTCCTTTATGGATAAATTCTCCTGGATTTATTTCTGCTTAAGGAGGCATCCCAATATAATGTCAAGATTCAATTCACAAAGAACTTTTCTAGTAAATATTACTTATTAAATGCGTAAATATGACTTGGTAAACCACTGTCAAAAATCTTATAGCTTTCAGTTACACATGAAATTAGCTTATCAGCTAGATTTTTTTATAACAATGTCTGGATGCCTTTGTCAAACCCCAAGCACAAGACCATTACACTTGGCCAGTAGTTCGTATTCACATGAGCTAATTACGAATAAAACCTATTTTATGCCATCAAATTGGCATTAAAAACATGATCACGCTCCAGTTATATCAGAAATAGAACAAAGTATCCTCTTGAAATAAGAATTACTGTTCTCGCAATTAGGTTAACATGGATGTCTTTTTACAAAAAGGTGAATTAAAAAAATAGCAAAATAAGCTAGGATTCGATAAATAAGTTTATTTACATTTAGTTTTTTTTTACTTACATAATAATTATTAAATTTACACATTAGAAATTTATTTTATCATCATTGGAATTATTCTAGAATAAACCTGGTTTTTTGTTTAAAATAATACCCTGAAAAACATTTAAAAGAAAGGGCATCAGCGTAAAAACCGCAAAAAGTAGAATTACAAGTAGCATAGATTAGCGTAACATAGTTGCTAAGTTTTGAACTCCGTGCCCGATATATCGTCAAGAAAATGCATAAAATCAAAGCGTTAGTTAAGAAATATAGTTGAGAGAGACGTTCAAAAATTATTTTTTTCGAATGTATCCGTACCTCCTATCTAAAATAATTTCCTATGAATTATTGCCATACATTAAATCAATTTATATTCTAGTTATTGTGATATAAAAAATATCACATTATTCATTTCATTTCATATTTTTTTGCTTCATTTTTTAAAAATATAATTAATTACCATAAATTGCAAATTAAGTAAAGTCTTCGAAATTCATTACATAAGTTAAGATCATCTACAAACCTTGAATTAATTAAGAAATTATATAGCTAATATTTATTGGTCACCACATAACATATTCTTGTTAAGCAATCCTATATTTAGGAACATAATTGTAAGAACATTTTACAATAATATTAAAATTGAAAAATTATTAAAAAATGATTATTAAGAAAAGATGAAGTTAATAAAATAAAGAGTTCTTTAGTTTTCAATTAGTAGATTGTTTTTGCTGTCTTTTTACTATCTATTTTTCTAAAAAAGTAAATGCAATAAATAAAGTAATAAGTTAATATTCTTAAAGTTTAGTTTTTTCGTATGACAGTTTAATAAGGAAAATACAAAAAATGGATATGAATTTTTGGTTACACAAACTTAATTGATGACATTCTCACCAGTTTTCAGGTGTTTCCCAAGTTGAATTTTGCAAAATTTTATTTTCTTAGGACATGTAAATGCCTCTTCGATAGAAACGACACACTGCTAACAATTAAGAGTAAAACTCATAAAAACGGTAGAATTTTTATGCAAATTATGATAAAATAATTAATTTTGTATTTCTATAACTCTGACAACGACCAAAATAATATTTATCTTTGCAAAATATACATACTACATTAATTTAAAATTAAGCTTGAAATAACTTTTTGTTGAAATTAGAATGTATTTTAATAATAAAGGAAACACTTATTATGTAGTAGTTAAGAAACATATTAACGCACTCTGAAGTAAATTATAATACAATAATTTCACATTTAACTTTAGAATATCAAAACATATTAATAAGAAGATCGAGAAACTATATTAGTAAACTGAAATTTAACCTTTGGCGACTAAAATTCCTCGTGCTTATCAAAAATCCAGCCAAGAGCTATTCCCACAATGAAAGAAGCCGTGTGATGAAATGGCTGAAGACAAATGCTATTGGCAAATATACGTTCATACACGAGATAAAAATCGAGGTTAAAGTGATTATTGTATACTATATTCAAATTTAATTGTGTTTATACTTATTTGTGAGAATAAGAATATTTACTTTTGAAAAACAAATTCTAAAATGTTTTATCCATGTAAAATATATCTCAAATGTGACAAGTATGCAGATCTCCATTTATTTTATTAAGACTTTTCTGATAATTTTACTGTAAAAATAATCAATAAGGGAAATTCATTGTCAAAGAAATGTTGAAATCCTCCAAATAAATTAATAAAACGAATACTAAACAGATTCGATAAGAATTTTTATTTTGCAAAATTAGGCAATTTTTGTATGATTAATAGACCTGTGTGAAAATTTAAGAGATATGATATTTTAAAAAAAACAAAGCACACTTTTATCAAAACCAGATAATTACTGTAAAAATAATATATAAATGGAGAAATAATAATATGTCGTTTAATTAAAAAATAAGAATTCATATAAAACTACTAATATTATTTTATCAACATCAATTTTATTTGTTTGGATAATCCATTCCACGTGCTTAAAAGTTACTAATTATGAATGCTCAATTTATAAATACGTTAACAGAAAGCCTAGTCTACTCAACAGTATCTTGTCCCTAGTGACGTCATTGATATTAGTTTAAAGCTGAAATGGATTATAGAATATCGATATATATTTTATAACAAATGATTATAGAAATTACTTTCTATAAATTTTTAACAAGTATCGCTTTGATATGCAAATAAGCATTTGTGTTTAAGGATAAGATAATAGATTTTTTTTTTTTTTTTTTTTTGCGAATACGTTGGGACGGGTACAGCAATTCTGAAAATCAGAAGTTCATGAAAAAGACAATAAAGTGGTAGGTCTCAAAACTGATTATTTTTTTTACCAAATATTTTTCGTTATAAGCAATATACTTTGATTACAATCCGATTTCGGGAAATAATGATTTATTTACAGAAATTTATGATAGAACAACTCATCTTCAATCAAATTATTATGCAAATATTCTACGATTTCTTCAGTTCTTTCATAAAAAAAAGCGTGTTAAAATAGTCATGATATCATTTGTTCAACATCATCATTTTAATTATAACCTGAAAAGACATTGCACAAGCTTCTAGAATATTAATTTCAATGAAAGATTCACAACCATGATCACACCTTGCAAAACTAACTTTTAATATTTGCACTTTAAAGTTCAGTTTACTCGGAGAAGCGTTATTCCTTAAGACGGGAGTTAGATTAGAAATATTTTGTATGAATCCCTTAGAAAAATTTACAATTTGTAATTCAGGATTTCAATTAACTATCCATATATGAAAAAAAAATGAATCTCCAATAATATTAATAAAAATTTGTCAATTATAAGATCTGGAAAGAAATTTAAAAAAATGGTTACGAGTGATTTATTAAAATGAAATTTAAAACAAAGCACGGGGATTTTTCAAAATTTTAGCTCGTAAACGGGAATAAAATTTGTGTATTTATGGCACCAATTTCACGGGCAGTACTTAATTTGTAAAATAATGATAATCGTAAAATAATGAGTAAATTAGAGGTTCAAAAATACTTAATAAAATGTACACACACATTTTTATATAAACTGAAAAATTACATTTTATGTTAATAAGTTTAACTGCATATTTACTTTGAGAGTATGTTTACAGGGCTCAAAATGAAATTTAGAAATTTTGTGTAATGATTAAATAAAGTTTTTAACACTTGAACGAAATTCCATTTATTAATCAGTAAATACAATAGCAAAATATCGTTTAAAAGTGTAACATTTAGCAAACATCTCTTTAAAATAAATAAACATCGTATTTATAAATTTTATTTGGAAGAAATTTATTCAGTCTTTTCACTTCTTAATATCTTTGTTTTTGTAGTAGAATGTTCCTTCAACTCCCCGGAAAAAAATGATTTCATGAAATTATCACATATTGTTCTACATGGCAATTCAACAGAGATGTGGCCGATGTAAGATATGACTAAGGAGAATATTATGTATCCACGTAACTCAAAAAGCTGAAAAAACATTTACATTAGACAATCATATTAGACAACAAATAAGTTAAATAAATGAAAAATTTCTATGCTTGAATTCCTTTAACTCAGTATTGATTTGAATTTAGGAATTTTTTAGCCTCACATTTAGCTTTTGATTTTAGCATCAATTTCGCAGTCTAGTTATTTTCTCATTCCGTGTAGCACATGAAATTTTCGAATATTATATCGAAGCTTTTAGACAAATAAAATAGGAATAGAAAATCATTTTGAACATCAGCTTCATGCCCGCAGTTAATAAGATTTGCAAAGTTGAGAATTCTTTACGAATGAAAGCATCTATTAAAAGAGAATATATATATATATATATATATATATATATATATATATATATATATATATATATATATATATATATATATATATATATATATATATATATATATATATATATATATATATATATATATATATATATATATATATATATATACAAGCTGACCCAGCCATGCGTTGCAGTGGCTGAGTTTTTAAAATACATTGAATCAATTTTTTACTAATTCTTGGGTTCAATCAAATTAATATTTTCTAAAAAAATTTAGAATAGGTTCATTCATAGGAGATTAAAAATAAAACGTTTCACCAAAATTTAATAGTAATAGGTAAAGTATCGAAATTTTGAAATAAAGCACAAATCAACATATACTTTCTGAATTTACATTTTATTCATCTTATATTAAATTATAGTTTGTAATCAGTGACTTACTTATAAAATATACTATATAAATTAAAGACATCTAAAAATAAATTGTTATAAATGAGGTAGATAACATTGACATCGAACTATTATTATTTTAATTTTAAATTATATTAAAACTAAAAATTTTTTCCGCGGCATTATACTGAAATAAAAAAAATTAAAAGAATTTATCATTTGAATAAATAAATTCAAAATGTTCTACTGAATAAATTAATAATTATCAAATTATAAAATAAAAATAAAAAATAATAAAAGGCTATCAAGAAATACTTACATATTTTCGAGGTGGTATGAAAATTTAGAATAGGTTCATTCATAGGAGATTAAAAATAAAACGTTTCACCAAAATTTAATAGTAATAGGTAAAGTATCGAAATTTTGAAATAAAGCACAAATCAACATATACTTTCTGAATTTACATTTTATTCATCTTATATTAAATTATAGTTTGTAATCAGTGACTTACTTATAAAATATACTATATAAATTAAAGACATCTAAAAATAAATTGTTATAAATGAGGTAGATAACATTGACATCGAACTATTATTATTTTAATTTTAAATTATATTAAAACTAAAAATTTTTTCCGCGGCATTATACTGAAATAAAAAAAAATTAAAAGAATTTATCATTTGAATAAATAAATTCAAAATGTTCTACTGAATAAATTAATAATTATCAAATTATAAAATAAAAATAAAAAATAATAAAAGGCTATCAAGAAATACTTACATATTTTCGAGGTGGTATGAAAATTAGTAGAGAAAAACAGTAATAAATAAAATTTTATTTTACTATTTATAGTATTAAAAATATTCAAACTGAATACTGCACGATAATAACACAATACAAAGTATAATTATGAAAATGATTCACGAAAAATTGTTATAGTATCATTATACATCATGAAAATATATGTAAATTCTATATTTAACCACGCGTTTGCGCGCGCACGATAATTTTCTCGAAGATGGTATAATCTAGAAAAATAAACACGTCGCCATCTGCCGAATACCTGTGCAACTTAGATGCTAAACCGCCATCTATTAGGAACTTACAGAACTAACCAAAAAAAAATTAGGGTTGTACTACCCCTAACATTTAGGGGGATGAAAAATAGATGTTGGCCGATTCTCATAGATACCGGATAAGCACAAAAAATTTCATCAAAATCGGTCAAGCCGTTTCGGAGGAGTATGGCAACGAAAACTGTGACTCGAGAATTTTATATATTAGATATATATATATATATATATATATATATATATATATATATATATATATATATATATATATATATATATATATATATATATATATATATATATATATATATATATATATATATATATATATATATATATATATATATATATATATATATATATATATATATATATATATATATATATATATATATATATATATATATATATATATATATATATCCACAAACTTTCCTATGATGTATTTTAAATGAGATATTTTTAAAGGAGAATTTGAAATTTGTTCTAGTTACCAGTAAATGCGTGGGCGCACCATGGCCTAATTCTACTACTATTTAACGCATAGGCAATTTAAGGCTGCGCTATATAAAGCTTGGAAAATTCGACGATTTAAAGTTCGGCAATTGTGTTTGTCTTGTGCTTTTATTAAAAAAAACGATCAATTATGCCTCGTAGAAAAGAGCAAGGATTTTTTGATCAAGCATTCGAGTTCGAGAGAGAGAGGACAGTGGCCTACACAGAGATTGTGGATTATCTTTATGGAAATCGGTAGACGTGTTGGACAAAACCAAACAACTTTAATGAGGATATGTGATTGTTGGATGCAGGAGGTTACGACGGACATACGTGTTGGATTGCATCTACCTCAGTGCACCACTGCACATGTTGGCAGGCAAATAGTGAACATGGCAGTAACGGATCGCTCAGTCACATCGCGAGCCATAGCAAAGCTCATTCAGTTTGTAACGTATGATCCAGTGTCTGCTCATACCATTCGATGCTTTTTACAGCAGAGTGGTCTGTCCGCAAGTCGTCCATTACTTCATCTACCCTTGAAGCAGAGCCACAGACGTCTCCGACGCCAAAGGTGAGGTAACAGAAAGATGCAGAAGGCAGAATGGAATGAAATTATCTTTACTAACCAGTCAAGTTTCTGTCTGCAACACCAGGATGGTCGCATTCGAGTCAGAAGACGAGTATAAAAGGTATTGCTTAAGTGTTAAATTCAATTTTTGAATGCACACTCTTATTTAATGTGATTTATTATTATTTTCATTTAATGGGAATCATTAATTAATTTTTTCAATGTGAAGTATTTTTTTAATTAATATGAACTATTTCAATATTTTAAAATATAAACCTTAAATTTGGTGATATTTTTTCGTGTTTTTGTAATTTTTACCCTTACAAATTAATTGTTTTAAGCTTGACAATTTTTATACAATTATTTAATAATTAATCACAAATAAAAAGTAGGAAGATTAACAAAGCTGAATTGTTTTATGTATTTTATACCAGTGTTTCTCAGCCGCCGGTTTGCGAAATATCCAGCTGAACGAAACTCCATGGCACGAAAGCCCATGTGGGCCAAGGCCTCAGTGCCTATAACTGTTTTCATGACCGAGGGCCCTGGGGTGCGAAGCGTACGTCCCAGTTAGGTGATCAGCCTAACGTAAGACCCCCAGTGTTTAGTTCCCAAGCTTTGTTTGTTTGTTTGTTTGTCGCTCAACGGTCATTTTTTGCACACGAGGGCTAATTAGACCGGGACTTACGGCTTAAAGTGGACTCCGAACCACTACAAACATCCATGCCCAAGGTGGGATTCGAAACCACGAACTTTTGAACCGAAGGCATGTATGAGAAAAAATTGTGCCAATCTGCCGAATTATTAAACTTACCGGTCCGCGAGAACGTACCGAAATATTTTACCGGTCCTTGGAGTAAATCTAGTTGAGAAACAATGTTCTATACGAAGAGAAATTTGGGAAATTTACTAAATAAAATTTGTGCTAACATAAGTAATTTTTCAAACATTCCTGGTAATTTTATGGCGATCAGTTTATAATGTAGTAGGAATATTTTTTTTTTTAAGTTACGAGTTATTTTATTATTAGTTCACGAGAAAAAAATCACACACACACAGTGTAAATTTAAAAAAAAGAAAAAAAACACGTTTTAAATTTTTAATTTATTATTATTAAAAGGAAAAGAGCACATGCAAAATTTCCCAAAATACAATTAACATAAATATTTCTATGTTTCTAATTCTAACATTTGTAGTTAACATCTTCATAAGAATAAAATATAGAGAAAATTAGTACAAATAAAAAATAAATTCATGATTTAATTTAAATAAGTAATAAAAATTAAATAATTATTATAAGTTTTTTTACATGATACACAGAAATTCATATGAGGAAATTCATTAATATTGATATTCCATTCTTTTAACACTTATATTAATTATAATGCATTCATCATTTTTTCAATCGTAATAATTAAATAGATATGTATGTAAATATCAGTAACATGTTCGACAACAGCAACATGTAACGAAATGTGTTACTCGACAACTATTTATTATTTTAATAACGGCCCATTAAATGGAAACATGTTTCATTTCTCATTTTGAGATTTTCCCCTTCGGCTATATTCTTGTCTCGGGGCACTTTCGCGCCATATTCAGAATGAGGAGAAATAATGATAGCGGGAAATGTGTTCTCTGGAAAATAAGAGGGGAATTGGAAAAAAGTTGAGTACAGAGTTTGTGGTTTCTAAAATGATTGATTAATCGCAAATAATGGAGTCTTAGAATAATTTAGATTAATTATAATTACTGAATTTACTTCTGCACTTTTCTACTTTTAAAACCTTATAATTCAATAAGTTTTCCATTCGAAAATTAAAATAATATAAAATATATTGTCTTAAGAGGTAAAATTTTAAATTAGAGTGCACTTTTTAATCATGTAAAAAAAAATAAATTAGCTAAAAGTATTTTATTTAATGTGAATTTTTTATGTGAACAATTTTTAAATACATTTAACGTTTTGGAAATCTGTTGTTGTTACTATTGACACTTGGACAAGCCAAGCTCGCTATGTCTTGGCTATGCGAATTTAAGTCAATTGGGATCGTCTTTCATTTTAATCAGAGCACCATGAGGGTGAAAGTACGACTTTGCTCTACACACATGCCATAGGGACCCGTTTATAGGGTAGGCTACCATTCACACCTCATTCATACAAGGAGAGGACAAAGACAGGATAGATAGAGAGAGAGAAAAAGTACATCCATGCTCGAACCAGGATTCGAACCCAGGACCTCTTTATCCACAGTCAGGCACGCTGACCACTAGACAAGTTGGGCTGCCGAACGATATATACAAATTACTTTGCTTTGTTTGGAACTATTCTGCACCACAAAATCTAGTTTTACGAATACATCAGTAAAAACAAATTGAGTTATGGAGCACTTGAAACTATCATTTAGCTACGCTGCTAGTAAATATAAGTTAAAATTCAGCCGTTTCCAATGCATTTTAACAATAGGCGTATAAAATATCTTTAACACTCACGCACGCATATCGCGAATACAGTGCATAAGTAACAATACTTTTCCAAAAACTGAAAAACACAGTAATTATGATTATTATTATTTTTTTAATGACAGTATGGTTTTTGAAGAGATTGAAAAAAAATGGTGGGGGGGGATTGCTTCTTTTTTTAATACAATGACGCGAAGTTTGCAGAGTTCTGAATTGGTTTGTTTGTAGCTCAATAATAATAATTAATTATTATTATTATCATTTTTTGCATACAGGGCTAATAAAATCGGGATCTACGGTTTAAAGTGGATTCCGAACCACTACAAATATCCCAAACTCAAAATGGCATTTGAACCCTCGAACTGTTTAGTCTTACTTTTTCCACAGACTATGTGTTAAATGAACATTTTTCAAAATCTGGTGCACACAAAAGTTTCTTACACTGTTTATAATATAAATAATCTAGTTAAATAACTATATGCCACATTACGCATTAGCATTGGTAATAGTTTTGTCATTCTGATTTTTAAAAACAGTTACATATATATTAAGTTCTTCAAAATTCCAATCTCTTGTTCAATAGATTTCTAAATGAATTTTAAACAATATAAATCAGATTGTTATATAACTAAAATTAGCACTCGTGATTTTCGCTACACAAATAAGCACCTCATTACATCTGTATTATATTACTACTATATATATATATATATATATATATATATATATATATATATATATATATATATATATATATATATATATATATATAATTTGGAAAAAAAAACAATCTGAATTTTTGGCATAGAAACCTTTTTGGCGAATATAATTAACAAAGCACACATTTTTTTTTCGCAAAATTATTTTTTAACTGCCGAAAATATTATTTCATATAAATTCAATGCAATTTGAGATATTAAAATTAACAATAGGGGATTTACATTTCAAAATTAGATTTAAAAAATAATCTAATCCTGGATTTCCAGCGATCAAAAAGCAAAAAAAGAACAGAATTTTCGAAAAGATAATATACTCATGAAGCAATAAACAATTCTTTTAATCGAATACTAATTAGAGAATTATTTTAAGAGGGGATCCTAAAAATGATTATCATAAGAAGAATTAATGCTTGCTTTCATTTTAATACATACATTAACAGTGAATAAAAAAGGGATTTCTGGAATATAATTGTTTTGCATTTATGTGTAAATTGTTCAATGTGTTTATTAATTAAAACTTTTTTTTGTTTACAGTATATGATAACGTTAGAATATAACAGGAAAAATGCAAAAGATTCTTCCGCTTCCGATATTCATAAATTCTAAAATGTTATGGAGCTCCAAATAAAAAACAGAGAGACACTTCCTCTTTCGAACAAGTCTCTTGAAAAACTCAAGGTCTTATCGACCCCACCCTTCAATAAGAAAAACACCGACTTCTGGCTTTTCAGTTATTCCTTATGTTAATAAATCTTGGATATTTTGTTTTTACAAATTTTTAATTCTCGGTGGAAAATGCAGCTTGAAACATCAAAGAAAAAAAATAAATTAAAAGTTTCGGCAAATGTTTTTATGTTCTGGTGAAAAGCAAAGAATTAAAGATAGCAAATCGATAGTGATTTGTAATACGTTTAGTGGGAAACACTAAGAGACTATTTGTTTTGAATCGTCAAAGGATAAAAATAATGAGATTCGTAAATCAGAAGTTGAGCCGTAAATAATTTCTGCGGTTTCGCATAATGAAAAGAATAAAAGATTATTACAAACTTGTGTAAAAGTGAAATCGAAAAGAATTAATTATTCGCTTATCGTTAGATGGCGGTTCAATGCGGTTATTTATTTGATATTTATTATTACAGAAACTAGTTGAAAAATTAAATCCCGTGAAACTAAGAGATGAAAACTTATTGGATTTTACTTTCGGAAGCAAAACTGTTATAAACAAAATTTATGGTGTAGTTCGTGAGACACTAGAACACAGATTTTTTCCCAAGTCAAAAATAGAAATAGTAGCTTTAGTTACAGATAAAATATCAGGATCAGACCCCCTAAAGCAAAAAGTAGCAAATGAAAATTTAGAATTAAGAAATTATACCCTTGCTGACTCCCCTAATTGTTACGAGCCTGTTAGGGGCAGATTACTATTATTACTATTACAGCATTGAGACTGATAAAATCAAATATTTGCATAGAAATCTCGCGTAGCTGTTAAAAGTATTTTTGGTTGGTGTCCACAGGGCCGAAAAACTGATAATCACACTTCTATCATATTTAATGTAATGATAGAGCAAAATTTAATTTCGAAACAAGTTTTAAAAAATATGAAATTTGAAAAACTTTGGTTTAATTGGCAAAAATAACGAAGATAATTCTTTCGAAAATAAAGTTTCGTCGATTTTGAGTCAAAAATTAAATATGAAATACAAAGATACACTGTTCGATTAGCCTGGAAAGTAGATCAACAAAATTTAGATAATAAAAAGAAAAAAGAGAGAGAAATCGCTGAAGTAAGATTTGACCGGTTACGAAGATTGTTTAGAAATTCCAGACTATCTGAAGAATACAGAAAAGTGTTAAATGATTATATTCATTCATTCATTGTCGTGTGCCAGCTAGGCTGGCAACATGGGGTGCGATGCTCCACTTTTCCAACTGAATCCTATTTTGGTGTGGAGTCCGACTTCCTCAGTACACACTTGCCGTAGGGACCCGTTTATAGGGTAGGCAATCATTCACACCTCATTCATACAAGCAAAGGACAAAGAAAGGATAGATAGAGAGAGAAAGTACATTCATGCCCGAACTGGGATTCGAACCCAGGACCTACTTATCTGTACTCAGGCACGCTGACCACTAGACAAGTTGGTTGGCAAAATGATTATATAAAATAGGGAATAGAGAGTTCTTGACCCGAATGAAACCAAAAAGTTACGTTCTATCTACCCTATAGAGGAATCCATTCGGTATGATCGTGCGATTAGTCAATTACGCTTGGTCTTTCATGCTTCTGTTCGGTCTTGGAATTCTCTTTCCTTGAATGACTGTTTGCATGTTGGTCTGAATCTGTGCCCAGAAATTTTTGATATTCTTTTGAGATATAGACCTAAGCCCATAGCTTTTACGATTGACATGCGCCACACAGGCCCTTTGAATATTTTAGTCCACGAAGAAACTAAGAGATTTTTTTATACTAAGGGCATATAACGGACATTTCTAAACTACTGATAGTAAACAAATTCACTAGAGTTTTGTTTGGAATAAATAGTAGCCCTTTCTTATTGGCGGCGTCGATTAAACATCACCTAATGAAGTATTTAGAAAAGTATCCTTAAACTGTCTTGTTCGCCAAAGATAATATCTAAATGAACGATGTAAACGGAAGTCATGTGACTGTAGAACAAGCTTTATCCGTTACAATAGAATCTAAAAAATCTTCAGTCAAGCGAGTTTATAGATGCATAAATGGCGAACCAATTCTGAAGATTTACAAAAATTATGGAAAGACAACAATATAGTTTTATTTGATGATTCCGAAGAAGATTATTTCAAAACGGTAGGAACCAATCATTTAATCAGAATTGTGTATTGCACTTAAATAAACGAAATAGAGAAAGACACAATTTTTCCATTAAATATAATTAAAAATTTGAGCATCAAAATTAATTTTAATGCGGGATCTTGTAGTGCTTATCGCTAAACAACTATTTGTTTCACCTAAGGATTAATTTAAGAAAAACCTACCGTTTAAGCGGATTTTGAAACAATATTTTGAAACAATACATACACCCCTAACCGAGATGGGAATCGAATCCACAAGCTCTTGTATCGAAGATCAGAACTGGAGATTCAATTTCGTGTTTTTTTTTCCATTCGTAGTAGTTGAGCTGCGATGAGAAATTTAAAGAAAAGGAAATATTGTTTATTCTCTTGAAGAAAACTAAAGTCCAAAATAATCACGGCATAAGTAACAATACAACAAGTTTATCACTATTGATTATGGTTTAAATTAATTTCTGATGCTGATCTTAAAATATTGAAATGAACACTGGCTTATGTTTATATATATATATATATATATATATATATATATATATATATATATATATATATATATATATATATATATATATATATATATATATATGTATATATATATATATAATTTAGCATAAATGCCAATATCCTAGTAAAAGAATCGCTTTATTCAATGCTCACTTCAGCCCCAGGAAAAATTTGATGAGAAAATTTTTTTATGTATATATAGACTTGATACAAACACAGTTCTTCTTCTTCTTAGAGTTGGGTTCGTATGTCATTGGGCACCTCTGCTTTTATCAGCATTTTGTACTATTAACTCCAAACCCAATGTTTCCTAGTTCCAGTTGCTCGGGTCACCCACTTTATTAATAAAGTCTGATAACCCTTTCATGGAGTATAGGTGTAACTCTCTAGTATAGATGATGCCTAAAGAAGTTAATCTAGGGAGGGCAAGAGCCTCGCATTCGTAAATGATATGCTTGGCCGTTTCCTCTTGCGAATGACATTTCCTGCAGATAGGGTCTTGCTGAAACAGTCCCATTTTATGGAGGTGTTTTCTGAAATAGTAGTGCCCAGTTATGAAGCCTACAATTAAACGTATTTTCTGCCTAGAGCATCTTAGAATTTCAGAGGCAATCCTCGCTGATGATCCACAGATCATACTTTTAGTGTGGGTTTGACCAGGAGAGTTGGCCAAGCTTCATACATCTTCCGTTTTTCCCATCTAAGACATTGGTTTTTGCAGTCTTCAAATTGATCCCATAAAAAGGTTCTGCACCGATGGGAGCAAAAGACGATCCTTGTTTAGCAAGTTCATCAGCCTTTTCATTACCTTAGATACAAACACAGTTACTTCAAACAGCAAAATCAGATTTGAAAATGATAAAATTATTCTTTAATGAATTAAAAGAAGAAAATACTTCCAGAAGAATAAAATATAAAATTACACTACTGGCCATTAAAATTGCTACACCAGGAAAGCGGCACACCACACACGTGAAATTTGCATGACAGGTAGAACTTGTTGTGATATGCAAATGATTATATTTTCAGCGCATTCATACAAAGCAGGCGACAGTAGCGACATCTACAATGTGTATAAAACCAGAGATTTGACAGCAGTTTTCTCATACTCAATTTCCGTTTCAACGTTGTTTTCGGCAAAGAAAGTCGTTGTAATGCCTCGTGTAAGAAGAAGGAATGCCTATCAGCACGTGTCTGACTTTAATCGAGGAAGGATTATAGCCTACCGGGATTGCGGTTTATAGTACCACAATATTGCTGCTCACGTCGGTCGAGACCCCATGACTGTTAGCAGAATATGGAATCGATGGGTTCAGGACAATCATACGGAACGTCACGCAGGATCTCAGCGATCCCCCATCACTAACAGCAGAGAAGGCAGACATCTTATCCGCATGGTCACATGGGATCATAAAGCCACGTCACGAACCCTGAGTAGAGAAATGGAGTCATTTGCAAGGCAACAAGTTTCTGCTCGAACAGTTCGACGACGTTTGAAGCAGCATGGATTGTCTGCACGGTGACTATGCCTTCGGCTACCATTGACGCTGCATTACAGACAGGAGCGCCTTCAATGGTGTGATCAGCGACGAACCTGGATGCGGGAATGGCATCCCGTCATCTTTACAGATGAATCTCGGTTCTGTATACAGGACCATGATAGCCGCATCCGTGTTTGGAGGCATCGGGGAGAACGCGCATTGCCAGCTGGCATTGGACATCGCCATACTAGCCCATCTGCTGGTGTGATGGTATGGTGTGCCATTGGATACACGTCTCGATCACCTCTTGTTCGCCTTACCGGCACTTCGAACAGCAACCGTTACATTTCCGACGTGTTAAGGCCCTTAGCTCTGCCCTTATCTTCGAGGCCTCCCTAATGCTTTGTTCCAACAAGATAATGCGCGACCGCATGTTGCCCGTACTGTTCTGAACTTCCTTGATACAGAACAGGTTCGACTGTTACCCTAGCAAGCACGTTCTCCTGATCTGTCACCAATTGAGAACGTGTGGTCAATGGTTGCCGAGCGATTGGCACGCCATCACTCACCATCCACTACTGTCGATGAACTGTGGCATAGTGTTGAAGCTGCATGGAATGAGATCCCCGTACATGCCATACAATCTCTGTTTGACTCCATGCCTAGGCGGATAAATGCTGTTATTGCAGCCAGAGGTGGCTGCTCTGGGTACTGATTTCTCAAAATCTATACATCCTAATTTCCTGTAAATCTAATCACTTGTTCTTTCCACTATAATGTATGTGTCCAATAAATATCGTTCTGTTATTTGCATTCCTTCTTGGTGTAGCAATTTTAATGGCCAGTAGTGTACCAAGAGCACGCGTGGTAGCAAAGAATTCAAGTTGCAGATATTTCTTCTAAAAGGGAGGGAAGCACTGATCTACCCTTCTGTATAAAATCTGGTTTTGAAATGCTTAAGAATTTGGCTTTTATGTAAATATTGATCTTTTTAAGAAAAAAATAGAAAATAACTCTGAAATTTATTATAATTTTTTTGATTTTGATATATGCATAACGAAATACGATTTCGTCCTTTATTTCTAAACGAATCTTTTAATCTCTTGTTGGAATTTTAGTTATGGTACCGAACGGTTAACGTCCCTAACTTCGAAGCAGTAGTTCACCTTTCGAATCATATTTCGGGCATGGATGTTCCTTTCTTTCTGTGCGTGCATTTCTTTATCCTTCACTTTGGGGGCGAAGATAGCGTACCCCTCTGTACAAGTTGCCAGTTTGAAGAATTGAATCCCTAAATAAAGATTACAAAAACGGCGTTTAATTTGATTCCCTTTTGTGCGTGATTCTTAATTAAAACGTGGAGCAAAATTTCGGGGCACAAACAAAAAACATGTGATAATATGACAATGCTATATAAATATTTCTGTTTCGAATATTCCGCTTAATAAATTTATTTCGTTTCAGCAAAAACTCTATTTGGAAACGGCCCTCTGTATATAGAAAGGGCACTGTTATGAAACAAACTAAAGTCTCCAAATCTTGAAAACAAACACATTTAATTAACAAAGAAACAAAATTACAAAGGAGTCATATCTGGGTTCGCTAACATCTCTCTCACGCCTGCTTAGCGTACAAAGAGTAAGAGAGAGAGATAATCAATATTACAAAGAAAAAAAAACGCAGCTTCATCAGACTGTTCCTGTCAGCAACCGTCGCCCTACTCACCCTCCCCATCAGAGGCTCTTCAAAGTGCTGACTATGAGACATTACAGCACATTGTGTAAAGAATTTAGATTGAGATAGGCTTTTATTTTCGTTCATTTCTAGAATTTTAATTCTCAAAACCAATCCCTCGATTGGTTTCGAGACTTAAAAACCATAGGTTAATACCAAATGGCAACGAAGTACTTAGTATTTTAAAAAATATTCATCAATTTTGTATTGCAGATCCTATTTTGTGTATGGGAATTTTTTTTAACTACCCAGTTTTATACTATTTTTAGTACCAGTAATATTAGTATACGAGTTTAACTGTCCAATGGCGGAGTCCTGAGCTTTGAAGCAGTAGGTCCGGGGTTCAAATCGAGGTGCGGGCAAGGATGTTCCTTTCTTTCTGTGTGTGTATATTTCTTTATCCTTTCGGTTACAAAGATGATGTAAACGCAAGTGAAGAAACTGTATGATAATTTTTGTGCCTACAAACACACTGGAGTTTATGAATTAATAAAGATTTTTACTGAGTATTATATTTTTGAGTTTGCGCCTCTTCTGATGGTACACCCACTTTGCGTGCCACTCTACAAGCTGCCATCATCTTCGCACCTTGTAGTGCTAATTCTAAGATCAGCTTGGCATTGGAAAAAAATTGTACGAAATTTAAAAGGAAAAATGAAAGTGTTTACGATTTAGTTTTCATATATATATAATGTGAGCTTTTTCCTTTCTTCTCACGTCCTGCCTCAATGTATAACATGCCCTCACCAACTGATGATCTCGGGAAAAAATTCCTGGAAAAATCAGGTCTCAAATATAATCTACCGCTAGCTTTTAGGGGAGAAGGAGAAAAAATAATTAATACTAGTCATAAGTTCTCCTTTGAATAAGATAAGTACTATACAGTGGCTTAGTGGGTATAATTGGTGCCCGGGTACGATACCTTTTTTGGCGCCCCGTTGAAAAAAATAGTAATACAATATAAATATGGGAATAAAATGTATTAAGTAACAAGAGATATATAATAATATAACGATACATAATACATTATAATAAAAGGTGTAAAATTGTAATAAAGAATACAATATAAATATTGTACTTACAATAAAATAGTCGCGACAATATATTAATTTAAAGCCTCAAACAAAGCTTTAAATTTAAAGAAAATTCAATTCTAATTTACAAAAAACACTTATATTGGATTCCGAAAAGTGTCATTAGAATAATCGGACTTATGTGTTTTAGAATTAATTATAAAAAGATATTTTTTATTTTATATACTAATATAATGATTTAAAAAAATTTAAACATGAAATTATTCGTTACATATTATAGATATAAGTAGATGTAATTATTTGTAATAAAATACATAATGCACTATTGATATTTTTCTTTTCCTATTCTTAAAAATGTTAAATCACTTTGACGGTTTTGACTCATGATGGATCATAAATACCCAAAAATTAATTTTAATTTGCTGAATGAATGTTCACAGCTTGCAATTGATGTAGAAATAATTAAAAGTATTTGAATGGAAACCTTTTCTTCTCTTTATCTCCACCGTATGAGATAAGGCAGGTTGGAAGTTCTAATGGTATTTTAAGTTTAATTTCTCTTCAATTGTAGAGTAACACCTTTCAGTCCAATATTTCTCTATAGAGTTCTGATTCATGGAAATCTGTATGATAAAATTCCCTCAAACTTTTACATTTTTTAAGCACGGTGACTTAGCACGCTCAAGGCACAGGTCCTAGGTTCAATCCTAGGGCAAGGTCGACTCAACCTTTCAGTGGGTCGATAAACTGAGTACCAATCATACTTGGGAACTAAACACCAGGGACTTCACTTTGGGCTGACCACTTAACCGGGACATATGTTTCACAGCCCAGGGAACTCGGTTAGGAAAACAGATATAGACAGAGAGAGAGAGAGAGTAGGCCTTGATCTGGATATTACAATTTTGAAGTCGGGATATCTATTCATCCATTAATTTTTTAGAAAATTAATTTCAATAATTTAACATTTCCATAGCAGTGTCTTAAAAATATTTGAATGTATTTTTCCTACTTTGTTAACCAACTGAAACAATTGAAAATTTTTATTCCTTGTTAATAGTGCATTATCTTCTGAAAGACTCAACAATTCGTGGATCATTAGTTGTTAAAAGTATGCTATTATCTTATTTTAACAAATTTTCAAAAATTCTATAATATTATTAACTTTACAAGCTTTAGCTATTTATTGCAAAAAAAAAAATAATAATAATAATTGGGTAAGACTCTGAAATTTTATGTCATTTTTTTATCTCAGAAAAAATTCAAGTGAAAAACAACTTTAACTTCATGGGAAATTTCGCATTTAAAACAGCTTTTTATACTATATCATTCAGACCTTTAATGTAAACCAAAATTATTTTTATTGTAAAAAACGTAAATCACAAAATATAATATTGATAATTTATGAATATTTCCTTTTTATATCAAAAAACCAATTTTTCTGATACCAAAACTAGAAGACATTTGTTAATAAGTCTTCATCTCATTTCAGTGTAGATAACTAAATTATGCCATAGCATTGCAAAATGCAGATGAACAACGAAGCGTTAATATAGACAACAATAACATTTTGCAAATTTCTTAAATCAAAAATTAAAATAAATTTCTTTCAGAACACACATAAATTTAAATAAAATTATGTATATTTAATAAAATCAGAAATTTTCAGCCAGTTTTGAGAAAATTTTTAATATATATATTAATAATATAAATATAATATGTATAAAATAATAATTGATGTTGTTCTTTCAAGTTTTTCATTAATTCAAATTATTATCAAGAATTACACAAGTGCTGAGATAAAAAATATATTTTATCAGTGTTTTATCGCCTAATTTTATTTAAAGAAATTTTCTCAATTAGTGATCACACTAGTGAAATTTTTTTTTGCATTTTTAAGGCATATAATAATACTGTTTCCTTAAGATATTGAAAGACATTTTATTATTAAAATAAGGGCTAATTTTTACTGAAATCAAAATTTATTTCTATTAAGAATTATTTTTAAGTGGCATTATTTTAAGGGCATAAAAAATTTTTCTTTTAATAAATTTAAATCATTTAAAGGCGATCTTAATTTTTAAAATTTTACAATATAGAATAAGAAATATGTATCACACACATTTCTATATAAATTTCTTGAAGAATTTTTTCAAGTTAAAAGATTTACTTTTATTTAAATTGAACTAATTAATTAAAAAATATATTGGGTATATTTATGCATACAAAGAGGGAAAAAAAACATTTATTTATTTTTAAATTTTACCATTTTAAAAAAGAATTTTTCAATGTATAGTGCTAATCGAAAGTCAACAAAATTATGAGTCAAATAAAATTATTTCCCCAAATAAGTAATTTAATATTTAATTTTCAAAACTCTACAAGCATACGTTAGAAAATATTTACACCAGCAAAAATAAGAAATAAATATTCAAATCGAAAGAATACATAGAACACAGAAAATACGACTTACGGCAATAATATTTTAAATTTCAAATCTCTAAGATTTTCAAATTTTTCATTTTCGTTTCCGATGAAGAGAAACGAAATACTAACCGTATGAACTTCTTTTTTCCAAACTTTTTTTTCTTGTGGACCATATTCAAAGTTTTACTACTTTCGGTTGACCCCTTGCTGCTACATTTCTACAGTATTCCCAAAACTCCTAAAAACTATCATCCTAAATTCGGTGTGTTGAGATGAAAAAAAGTAGTACATTTTCTTGTGTACTATTTAATAAATAATACTTGCACTATTATCTATTGTTCTATTCAATTCTGTGTTTGAACTGAGTCTCGAATATTTTTGAGTGCCTACCTAGTGAGTCATCCTTCCTGTCTACTTTGATAGGTAAATCCTAACGAAAATTTTTGGTCTTTATTATGAAAACCAGAAAATATTTCGTTGACCCCCACTTACAACTTGTGAACCCCTGTTTTCTTTCCACGTCTACGTGGACCCCCGTGTGATATCCTATGGTGTGAACAATGAAAAGGAAAGAAAGTTTATGTGTTTTCCTAGAATTTGGAAGTATAATTAGTTCTCGATCCCCTGCATTTCGATTCCAGGAAAACAGTTCCCTACGCGACATACTCTGTAGTGCTATATTATGAAAAATTTCCTCTTTTTCTTTGATGGTTATTCTGATACCGGACACAATTTTTCGGACAAAGAGAGCCGCTAATAGGAAACTCGTTTCAGTAGAAATTTTCTCACGAGTATAAAGCGACACTAGACTAACGGCCGTATTCACCAACCTTAGTTAAACCACAGTTGAGGGTAAAGGGCGAGTAAAATCCTAAAACGTTATTCACCATCGCCAAAAGAGCGAGTAAGATGCCAATTTTTTACCCATGAGTAACTCCTCGATTTCGCAGTGTTAACAGAGAGTAAGCTCTGTAGTAAACAAAAACAATGGCGGACGTGAATGAACGGTTTTACGAATTTGACGTTCAAGACTTAGAAAATCTTGAATTTATTGAAAGGAGATCTAGAAATGTTGTTAAAAATAGACAAAATGACTTAGAAGATTTAGATGATGTCGATTTTCGAACTAGATATAGAGTGAATAAAAGCACTGTGGAAACTTTAACTGAGTGCTTAGGGCCGAAACTGGAATCGCGTAGTACGCGAAACCAGGCTTTAACACCGACAGAAAAAATATTAATCGCTTTGAGATTTTTTGCCACAGGAAATCAGCAGTTAAGCATCGGAGATTTAATCCGATGCAGCCAATCTTCTGTGAGTCGGGCAGTGACTGATGTCGCCAGAAGCTTGGCTGAATTACGCCCGCAGTACATTTATTTACCTGAGAATGAAAATCAACGAAGAGAAGTAAGTAAATTAACTGCACATATAATAACATAAAAGCGAAAATATGCATTGGAAAGTGCTTATAATATGTAGAACAAAACAAATATTGGGTCTTTGTGTAGGTTTGAAAATATAATTTTTCTGATGGAAAAGATGTGTACATTTTTTATGAAAATATTTCTGGCTGTCATAAGTTATTATAAGTTGTATATTTTCGCTTTTATGGGTTTTATTAATCTTATATTTTATCTGCTTTATAAATCTCTGTTATTTTTTGTTGCACAGTATCAATAATAACATATTATTTATATATTCATTTTAAAAGTTAATTGCTTTGTATCTTGTGTATTTTTAGAAATTTTCGAATAATGAAGTTAATATTAGAACCTTGCATTGCATACATAAGTTAATGCATGTATATTGAATCTAATGCTGCTATTCACTAACGATGCATGATAACCATAGAATTATGTAATCTGTTCAAAATTTTTAAAATTCTCTTCTGCTTGAAAAACAATAAATTAATGATATAATTTTTAATACATTTGTTATTTATTATGGGAGACTTATTGAAATCATTGTTTCAAAATTGTAAAAAAAAAATTACAATAAAATATTAATTTTTTTATAAGAAAAATTTTATGTTTGGAATAAATTTATTACAGGCTGTCGCAATTCCTAAATAATGAAATCTAACACTTTAAAAAAGTGCCAAAAGCAAATAAATGGTACATAGCAAAAATCCACTTCTACAATCAAGGAAAAAAAAAAAGAATGTGTAAATGCATCTCCTTAATTGCAGAAAACATTTGGTGAAATTCTTGCTATCTGCCTGGCAATAAGTTGTGCCAAGCTGGTTTACTGGTTAAGAAAGTTTCCTTGTACTTGTGCAACAAAACGTGATTGTGCACATGCTTGAAATTTGTAAATAGCCTTAAAAGCATTTGATTAATAATGTGCTTGCTCTTGATTAGTCTGTACTTGTAACTGCGAAAAGTAGAGATTAAGCCAAGCCCAGGCAAGTATTTAGGATTTTACCAAAAATTACTCAGTATAGGATTACTGAATAGTGTTATGTCGTAATGTGTTGACAATTAAACATTTCGAGCGAAGCTAATTTTCTTTAAGAATTCACTTGCAATTTTGTTAGTTTTTATTTTGTGTTTACCTGAAACAGAAAACTACCAATTATTTTTATCAACAATTCATTACATTGTTGTAGATATTACTACAGTTAAAAGCATTAGTAATAAAGCAGATAAAAACATAAAGCTCTATTATTAGCTTTTTTTAATTTATTTTATATTATCAGCATAAATTTAAAAATGTTTTGTTTTTAACAGGTTAGCACAAGCTTCTATAGATTGTGCGGATTTCCTGGTGTTATTGGTGCACTAGATTGTACGCACATTGAACTCCAAAGCCCTGGCGGTGATATTGGAGAATTATTTAGGTGCCGCAAAGGTTTTTTCAGCCTTAATGTTCAAACGTTAAGCGATGCGGACCTATTTATCAGAAACATTGTGGTACGATGGCCTGGCAGTACTCATGACAGTACTGTATTTGACAATTCATACCTAAGGGCACACTTGGAAACAGAAGTGCCCTTTAGGTATCATGTTTTAGGAGATAATGGGTATCCACTAAGACCATACCTGATGACACCATTTCTACATCCTAATACAGATAGACAAAAAAGGTAAATTTAGCTTCTAAATTTTTTTCCTTATTTTGATCAATGTAACAATGCTATGTAAGTGGGAAAGATTATAGAGACATTTTACTGGAATATAATTTAACTATTCAATAGAAAAATTAATTTATTTATTGTAATTAACTATTGAAAAATAATAATTTAACTCATGTAATGTGTATGTATTAATGAACTTACAAGCATTTTTAAAAACTTAGAATTATAAATTTTTCATTTTAGTTTACTAGTCAAGACAATTAATTAGTATATTGTGATTCTTTACTTTCAAACTAAAAATAAATCTTCCTCAGTTTGTTATCATTCTTTGTATTTATGTTCCTTTATTAGCAAATGTTTCAATATAACAAAAAAAGAATTGTCAAGTAGTAAATATTTATTTTCTCATTTATAGGTATAATGCAGCTCATATTCTGGGAAGAAATGTTGTCGAGCGGCAGTATGGTGTTTGGAAACGAAGATTTCCATGTGTTTCCCTCCCTTTGCGCTGTAGTTTATCAACTGCTCAAACAATTATTGTAGCTACTGCTGTACTCCACAACATTTCATTAACATTGGGTGATGAGTTTTGTGAAACCGAAATCACCCATCATGATGATGGTATGAATTGTATAGATCATGAACGTGCTGGTGTTTCAAAAAGAAATGCAATTGTGAACACCTATTTTTAATTTGTACATAAACAGTTTTAATAAGTTATATATACATTTACTAATTGCATATTGATTGAATCAATAAAAGTTAAATGCCACCTATAATTTTCTTGTTTCATTGTTGACTACAAATATTAAATTTATACAATAATATTGATTTTCATATTATAGCTTCATCTCTTATCATTAAACCATATCTTTTTTATAAAATGCTGATTTATTATAAAATTTGTCTTTTATGATGTACGTTTTCTTTAGATAAATTTAAATATTTGTTGCTTTTGGGACTGACATCTTGTTCTTTTATGCCATAATTTTGTCACTGGTTAACACATATATAATCAATAAAGACAATACAAAAATTTTCACATTTTACATTTCTTGAATAAATTTACATCACTATTATGTCCAAATTTAAGCTAATTTTATAACACTGGTTTGTACATTCTTTTACATAATTTTTAAATAAACTAATGACTTTATATATTTAATTATGTAATTAAATTCTTTACAGCTACTTTTCAGACAGAAAAATATTTTTCACCTTTAATTTTATAAAATAAATTATAACACCTATAAATTGAATATGAAAAACAATCCCTTTTGAATTTAAAATTTGCTAATGCTGTGCTCTGTAAAAAGACAAACAATTTTTTTCATGCAATGAACGATACTAATAAGTAAAGTAATAAGAAATTTTATTTACAACCTAACACCACATAAGCAAACAATATTTATTGTTTACTTCTTTGTATTTATGTTCCTTTGTATTTATGTTGAAAATCAGAAATTAAAGCAAATAATGCAAAAGCTTTATACTATGAACATCTTATAAGTAAACAATATTTATTGTTATAAGTAAACAATATGATAACATAATAAGTAAACAATATGATGATTGAAACTTATAAGTAAACAATATTTATTAATGAAAGAAGAAGAAATTCATGAACTAAATGTAAAAAACATGAAAATTGAACATGAATTGAGAATTGAAGCGTTGAAATCAGAAATTAAAGCAAATAATGCAAAAGAAATTATAAGTAAACAATATTTATTGTTTACTTATAAGATGTTCATAGTATAAAGCTTTTGCATTATTTGCTTTAATTTCTGATTTCAACGCTTCAATTCTCAATTCATGTTCAATTTTCATGTTTTTTACATTTAGTTCATGAATTTCTTCTTTTCTTCTTCTTTTCATTTCAATGTTTTTCATGAGAGCTGCATGCATCTCATTTTTATGTTGCATATTTGTCTCATGTTCAACATCTAAAATGTTTCTACGTTGTCTTTGCCCCTCTGAAATTTCTTTTGCCACAGTTTCTGAAGCATTAGGTTTTCGCTTCAAACCTCTTTTTTTAATAAGGGGTGTTCCAGAGGGAGTTTTAATAAGATGGAGTTGAACATCCTCTATTGATTCAAGAGGTGCAACTGTTTCTGGTACAATCTGAAAAAAAATGAAATAAATAACATGCAAAATAATAATATGCATGAGATAAAAGTATCTATGCTACGGCTTGCTTGATAAGCATTTTGAGTTGTAAATGAATTATAATGTCAGTTATTTGGACAAAAAAATTTTTTAGCACAAATAAGTATACAGTAATTATGTAAGAAATTAAAATATTTATATTTTTATATAAAGTTCTTATAGCCATAACAAAGGTATTAATTAAAGACATTATCACTGTTGGAGGATATCAAGTTCGAGTCTCAACATAACTGAAGATTTGATTTGTGACCTAAAAGGGGCAACGAAGCATTGAGTAGGCTGCGGTGTTCATATCTTTCAATGAAGTGAATTCTAGCAGTAAAATGTCAAGCACTTAGGAATCTTATGTTTTGGCCCTGCTTCTAAATGAAAAACTACCAACTAGCAATTTTAATTTAACTTTAGTTTTGATACAGAAAACAATGGCTCAATCTCACAAAGAACGTTATAAGTTATATAAGAATATATTAAGAGAAATGTATTAAAACCATTCCAGTGGATACAATAATATATTTTACTATGGTTTCTTATATTTAAAAAAACAAAGAGATAAATATTTTATAAGTTATTACTTAATATACATTTGTATAAAATAATTTGTAAAATTACTTACAATTTCAATATTTTTTGTGCTTTCAACTGAACTCTGCACCTGAGGTTCTGAGCACTCCACTACAGTTTCTAAAAGAAAAATCTAAATTTAATTTCCATCCCTTCATACACAAATATTTTTAAATTGTTTCTTATAAAAGGATTGTTTCGGATTGTTTGTTATATTGTTTCTAATAAATGTATTTTATATTTTACAATACAGATGTATTATAAGACTTTAATTATTAAATTTAAACATGTAAATAATTCTGACGTATACAATAATTATGATAGCTTTTTAACAAATAAACATTTTACATAAACATGAAATCTTTATTTTTGAAAACAAAATTAGTTAATACTAATGTTAATATTTTTGCCCCATTATTATATATATATATATATATATATATATATATATATATATATATATATATATATATATATATATATATATATATATATATATATATATATAGTTTACATTTAAATTAACAAAATATTAAATTAAGTATAGCATTTCATAATAGATTCACAATAGAGTACATTGAATATATTTATAATTACACACATGCTATACAATTCAAAATACACATTTTATATAAAAAGTTATTCTTTTCAACATATACATAATATTAAATACATAAGGATTTTTCTTACCTTGACTAGCCGATGTGATTTCTTGATATCTGAAATCCGAATCGAAAGCACAATCCAAAGGTTCTGTGACCAAACCAATGTCTTGCACTCGTTGGTCAATTTCTGTTGAAATTAATCTTGCTTTGCCACCTCCTGTCTTAAAAATTTCAACTCGATCTGCAGCTTTGTGTTGCAGGGACAGTTTTTTTAAATTCTTGTATTTATCTCTCAGTTGGGAGAGTGTCCTTTTATAAACCCCTGCTATGGCATTGAACTCCACGAATATTTTCTCCCATGCTTTTTTTATTTTCATTGCTTATGCAATTAGTTTTTTTACAATTAATAACATCCCCATACTTGTTAACAAGATCCAAAAGTATATTAATTTCATGTGGGGTGAAATTTAATCTTTTCTCCATTTTAGATAAACGTTCAGGATAAGGAAAGCGCGGGTAAACAAATATAATCTCACGTGATCTGAAGCCAGCCAATCAGCGACCGTCTTACATGTCTTGTACAGATTACTCTTGAGTAGGTTTACTCGAGGAATTCACCGTGTGGTGAATAACAATCGGGGAGTAAAGCGAGGGGTAAGTTTACTCCGTGGTAAGCAACTCGCGCATTACCCACTGTTTGGTGAATACGGCCGTAAGAGGCTTCTCCTGAAATAAAAATATACGGGGTTATTTTTATTTTGGGACAATGGATAATATAATTTTACAGTCTCAATAACAACTGAAACTGATCTTTCTAAATCGCTTCTTGATAATTTAAGTGAAATCTGATTTTTTTGTTATTAATAGCATATTTAAATTCTTACAAGTTTTCATTAATAATATTTCAGTTATATGAAATTTTCTTATTTGCGAATAATTTTTTATTACGTTATTATAGTCCAAATAAGATTAAATTTTCACAATTTTTTTTATCATAAAAGGAAATCGAAAATATTAACGCAATACTGCTTATTAAATAAAAATTATTTTTATCTCTTATGAAAAATTAAAAATAGAAACTCAAATAATATTTCAAAACATTAAAATTTCGTCAAAAAATTTTTACGTTTTTATTTACACGAACTTTGAGTTATTACATGCATATGAGTCCAGTTGAAATAATCATTAAACGTTTTTTTTTTATTTTTATTTTGAATAAAACAAACTTACTTTCTTTATTAATATTATTGTTATAATTTTTTTTAGTAAACTTAACTTAACAAACCTGTACAACAATTAGGATTCATAAAGGGCACTGTGAATCTTGGTGTATTCACAAAATTAAATAAGTGTATTTCATGGGCTAAATCTTCTGTAAACTGCTGGAGTAAATAGATCCTAAAATTACCCAATAACATTAGCATAAATAAATTGGTAAATGACTTAATACTAAAATGAAAACCTCTCATATGCATAAAAATGGAATTAAAAATCTAATATTCCAGAAATTTTATATTAAAAAATTAAGATATTTTCGCTATTTACGCATTTACAAGATTTGTTGTACAAAGCAAAAGTACCACGAACTTTGAGGAAAGTATGAAACTTAAAAAGTAAAGGATTAAAAGAATGAAAACCGATAATCTAGCTGATTAAGAAATGAAAACTGAAAGCATGGATAAAAGAACACAGTTTTTAAAAGGAATTAAACTACAAAAATTATTAATAATAAGGAAATTTAAGAGTTTCGTTTATGGCAAGCTCCAGCAGCTCTTCCTCATTTTTCATCAACACACAACCTCTTCTCTTTTCCAAATTTTATTCTACCCTGGCACTTTTTTTCCTGGGCATGACACAATAATTATAAAATGCAAAAGTATTTCGAATAAAATTGATATTATAATAAAACTAAGATTGAAACTTTCTGAAAAATTTTGTTAATCTTTAAAAATGATTTGGCACCCCTCTGTAAGCTGCGCCCGGGACATGCTAGCCCCTCTTGCTACCCCCCTTCGCCCCTTGTAGCCCTTGAATAAATCTATCCTAAATGCAACCGGGCATTCTATAAAAATGATTTTAGTTATATTAACTTTGTTTCGTTTGTCATACATTTTTATGCAGAAATTTAAAAAGTCAGCAACGAACCACTGAATGTTTCAAAATGGTATCACATATAAACTAATACATTTTTAGATAATTGCATAGCCTAAAATTCATTTTTATAATTTCTTCAGTCAAAAATGTTTTTATAACTTAAGTTTATTTAATATATCAGCATTTTTAAAATCAAATTTTCAGTATACCCGATGGTTATAACGATATATTATTAAATTTCATTATTTTAAAATTTTCGAATAATTTATACAAAATATCTTTTAGTATACAGAAAATAAAAAAACAATAAAACCTCACCTGAATATCAAGTAAAAGAAGCTGGATACAAATTCGCACATATGCCTCAGAAAACACAGGGGAAAAATATTTAGATAAACATCTTTTAACCAATAATTTCCTTAGAATATCATTAATATTTACCCGACATTTTTAGTTATTTGATATTAATTTTTTTTAAAAAGCAAAATGTGAATTTTGACTTTATTGTTATAAAAATATAACTTATTTAGCTGATAAGGAATTTTGAGAATTTTCGTTAAAAAGTTCTTTAAAATATTACCAGCAAAACAAGAAAATAGTCTTAAAAATTCATATTTCTCTGTATATATAAATTATCAATTTTAAAGACTATCACTTCGCAATTTTTTAAATTTCGTAATTCGTCAATCAAGTATAAGCTTCGTTCATTTTGTGTTTTGATAATAGCATTTGCATAGATAGTAATAAATATTGAAAAAAGTGTTTTTTTTCTTCCAAATGTTTCCGGGCACTTGGGTGACGAACCCTATGCCACAACAAGGCCAGAAACTGCTACTCATTTATCGTTACCCAGCGGGCACCTGTGAACCAAGTCACGGAGGCGAGAAGCGTTGCCCGCGCGATACCACCACAAACCCGTTTACAGGGTGGGCCACATTCAAATGGACGAGGGTAAGTCTTTGGTGACCGGAGTTCCTGTGCCAGGAACACGTATCACCAATATAATTTATTATTTTGATTAATCTAAATTTGTTAATCTTAAATATGGAATTATTTTAATAGCAATTTAATTATTATATTTATATTGGATTTGATGTTTAATTTGAAGGGGGGATCGAACCGGTATTCTCTGGTTGGTCGTCGGCATCTACATGGTAGTTATCAGCGCATAAGCACTTCACTTTATTGATCAGAAGGTGGGGGTATTTACAGGGGGGTTTACAAACTTCAGGTAAAAACCTGGTATTATAACATTTTAGTATGCCATTTCGCATAATTCTTGTATAAGTATTTAAATCTATTTACATTGTAGGCCCTTGCCTGTTTTTCTACATGTTCTGTTTAGTATCAATACAATATTTCCTGATTGATTATCCGAATAATAACAATGTATATACACAACATTTCGTTTTTATAAATCAATGGTTTTAAGCTATACAATACAAGTTTCAAGCTAGTTTACATATTCTGTACAGCATCAATACATTATTTTCTGGTTGATCTTCCGATTAATAACAATATACATACACAACAATTCATTCTTACAAAATCAATGGTTGGTGACAATATTCTGTTAACATAGTTGATTACAAAATCTAATTATATTGATGATATAGTTACAAGTTTCTGTGTTAATATTTTATTAACAATTATATAAAGTATAGTAAGATAGGTGCAACACATAGTAGTGGTGATAAACATTAAGATTTTATATATTTACATAATATACTATGTAGAGTAGTTAAGTTATCCTTGTTTCTGGAACTATAATGTTTTATTTTATTGTTTAAGACTTCCATTTTTGGTTCTAGTTTTCCACAACTGCGTTTGCAATTTGTGGTTGTTGGTGTTCAATTTCAATCTTTACAAAACATTTTTAATATATTTATTTCACTCAAAATACAAGTAACTACGTCTTATGTTATAAGTTTAAGAGTGACAGGAGACTAACGTGGAAAGCCCATATTACTAAAATCAAAAATAAATTCATAGCAGCTAAAACTACCCTTTATCCACTGCTAGCCCCCAAGTCAAAACTATCGCTAACAAATAAACTCCTAATATATAAAGCCTACCTCAGACCGATAATAACCTATGCTGCTCCAATCTGGGGAGGAGCAGCTGATTCAAATATCAAAGTCTTGGAAGTATAGCAAAGCAAAATACTTAGACTAATTACTTATTCAGAGTTTTACTTTAGAAATCAGCAAATAAGAGAGAACTTGGGAATCCTGCTCCTAGCCCGCTACCTTAAATTTCTTGCATTTAATTTCTACCATAAATTATACACAATCAACAATAGTGAGATTCAGGGTATTGAACTTTACAGTCCTTATGACCTAACGCATTTCCATAGGCCCAGAGCAGTGTTGAGAGTAAAACCTCTCACCAATATCTCCATTTATTAAATTAATTTCAAACGGAAAAGAAAGAAGAATAATAATTAATGGAAATCATATCTCTACCTAAATAAAATCTTGTGAGAAACCACATTGTAAATAAATCGTGTGGAACCTGTAAATATCTCAGTTTTATGTAATCTTAAGCAACTATGGATATGTATCATTCTTTGTCCTCCGTTGTAAATATTCTAACGGAACTTTGTGTTTATCAAGAATTATTGTCATCAACCTGTGTTTTTCCTTTGTAACTCCTTGGTAAATATTTTAACGGAATTTGTGTGCTTCAAAGAATTATTGTATTCATCCTGTGTATTCTCCTTATATTTTCCTACGTAAAAAATTTTATATGGATTTTATGTGTATAAAGAATTATTGTCATCATCTAAGTGTCTATTACTAGGATTACTCAATTACTTAGTCCAAAAACACAAGTCATGCAGAGTGCATCCAGTGGGAGCACTTACCTCAATAGTTTTGTATTATTCATTATTGTATCTTTATTTCTGATTTTTTAATCACCAGGCAAAGACTATCCAAGGACTCCAATTCATTAGAAAACGAGGTACATGGCCGGAAGGCTACAGACCTCCTCAATTCCAGACGAAAAAAAAAAAAAAAAGTTTAAGAGTATTTCATCATTCTGTTTCGGATTCCACTTGCCTGCAATCAGGTCGTGAGTGATTTTTAGAGGTGATTATTGTGATTGATTGGGAGGGAAGATATGACAGTTCTCTCCTGGTACGGACGAGGACGTTGTTTTTCCTTTTCCTAACCCCCCTTAATGAGGGAGGAAAGTCGTGGAAACCCAGATGTGTTCTTTTTTTTGTCTGTGATTGAGGGAGGTCTGTAGCTTTCCAGCCACGTACCTCGTTTTCTAATGAATTAGAGTCCTTGGATAGTCTTGGCCTGGTGATTAAAAAATCAGAAATAAAGATACAATAATGAATAATACAAAACTATTGAGGTAAGTGCTCCCACTGGATGCACTCTGCATGGCTTGTGCTTTTGGACTAAGTAATTGGGTAATCCTAGTAATAGACACTTAGAGGATGACAATAATTCTTGTTACACATAAAATTCCTATAAATTTTTTACGAAGGAAAATATAAGGAGAATACACAGGATGATTACAATAATTCTTTGAAGCACACAAATTCCGTTAAAATATTTACAAAGGAGTTACAAAGAAAAAACACAGGTTGATGACAATAATTCTTGATAAACACAAAGTTCCGTTAGAATATTTACAACGGAGGACAAAGAATGATACATATCCATAGTTGTTTAAGATTAAATAAAACTGAGATATTTACAGGATTCACACGATTTATTTACAATGTGGTTTCTCACAGGATTTTATTTAGGTAGAGATATGATTTCCATTAATTATTATTCTTATTTCTTTTCCGTTTGGAATTATTTGAATAAATTGAGATATTGGTGAGAGGTTTTACTCTCAACACTGCTCTGGGCCTATGAAAATGCGTTAGGTCATAAGGACTGTAAAGTTCAATACCTTGAATCTCACTATTGTTGATTGTGCATAATTTATGGTAGAAATTAAATGCAAGAAATTTAAGGTAGCGGGCTAGGGCAGGATTCCCAAGTTCTCTCTTATTTAATGATTTCTAAAGTAAAACTCTGAATAAGTAATTAGTCTAAGCATTTTGCTTTGCTATACTTCCAAGACTTTGATATTTGAATCAGCTGCTCCTCCCCAGATTGGAGCAGCATAGGTTATTATCGGTCTGAGGTAGGCTTTATATATTAGGAATTTATTTGTTAGCGAGAATTTTGACTTGCGGGCTAGCAGGGGATAAAGGGTAATTTTAGCTGCTATGAATTTATTTTTGATTTTAGTAATATGGGCTTTCCACGTTATTCTCCTGTCAATAGTGAGTCCAAGGTAATCAACCGTACTAGCCCAGGGAATTTCTCTTCCCGCTAATTTGACCTTTTCACACAGTAACATTTTTCTTGTGAAAAGAACTGCCTGGGACTTGGCCGGATTTACCTTTATTTTCCATTTAACAAGCCATTCTTCTATTACCTTCAGGTGTTCTGATAGGTGTTGGTGTAGTGTTTTGTGACTGCTATTAGTGATTAATATGGCAGTGTCATCCGCAAACAGGCAGAACATAGTATTAGGGCTCTGCGGAATATCATTGATGAAGGCATTAAATAGGATTGGGCCCAGCTGTGATCCCTGTGGGACGCCTGCTAATATGGGCTTTTCCTGGGAGTAAACATTATCAAACCTTACGGTAAATATTCTATTAGTTAGGTAGTTTCTTATGAGTTTGATCTGAATGGGAGGGAAGTTGTAAGTAATTAATTTGAATAGTCAACCTTGATGCCAGTACGAATACTTGTGTTATCGTCGGTTGTGTTTTCTTGGAATTGTTCCTCGAGGGAGTTTGCAAGCGCTTCTACTTTCTCTTGTACTGTAATGGCCATTTTGGGGCCTTCCATGAGGGTGGGAAGTACGCTATTTTTTGTTTTTCTTTTCTTGACTGTCCTCCAGAAGGAGCCATCTTCAACATTTAAATTAGTGAGATAGGAGTTCCAGCTATTACAGTTGTGTTTAGCAACTGTTCCACCAGATGAACCAGATGTGTTCTCTAATGAGTTGTTCCTCTTTTCAATAATGAATCACGATTTCTGTTAGAATCATTTTTTTAATACAAGTTGTTTTTCCCCTCATGAGAATATAAGTGAGGGCTTTACATATTCGAGTATTTATTAATCTAATAGTTACTATTATGTGACTGTATTAATTATTCCTTAAAATTGCCCTGGGTCTCCTTCTATTTTCAGAGCAGTATAGACGGCCTGTGTGTTGATTAATCGGTTGGGAATCCTGCTAAGATTTTTGTAAAACTTCTCTGCTGTTCTATTGATAAATTTACTAATATTTTCAGGGTTAAATTCCTTAAATATATTTTCATTTCTGAAATAGATGGCAGCATTTACTAACATCCTGATCAGCCTGTTTTCATAAGATTTTAATCTTATCCCATGTCTAAAGGCGGCATGCCACATTCAAATATCATCACAGGAGGAAGGACAGAGAAACACAGAGAAGGAAAGAAACATCCATGCCCGGAACGGGACCCACAGCTCAGGAGCGCTAATTACTCAGCCATCGGTCAGCCGTATGGAAAAAATAAATAAAAAGATATTCGTAAACAAGAAAACAATAAGCACATGAAATATTAACAGCTACAAATAGGAAACTGTAAAAAAACTACTTAAAAGTGAAATACTTTGTCAATTATACAAAATTAAAATTGATTTATATGTACCATTTTACAAAATGAAAAATATAAAAGGGAAAGATAGCAATAGACGTAATAATCAGTTCAGTTAGATAACAAAATTATTATTTTTTTACATTATTAACTCCAACATTACTATCATTTTAAAAGATTAAACAATCATTTTAAATCATTTATATATAAAAAGGGAATGACTATCGTCTTAGAAATAGGAGCCTAAAAATATAAGTAATTATTAAAGAAATAGTTAAATTAATTATAACATATAACAAAGTTTAAAGTACCTTTTTGTTTTTCTTTTGTAAAACGTCGAACCTATTCATTATATATTGTTGAGTTAATTTTGATCGCAAATTCTGAAAGCTTACATTGCATTCAATGAAATGAAGAGCTTTTGCAAAATAAATAAATAAATAATAAAGACTATAATTATTTCCAAAATGTTACGACAATACGCTAAATCTCAAAATTAATGGGAAAATAAAAATTATAGACATATATGGATTGTGTGTCATCGCATCATTAAAAATTGATACTACTGCAGCGATAGAGAAATATTTTGGAAATAATTTTACTAACTATCGAATTCATTTCAGTATAAGAAAGTTACGTAACAAATGAGCATAAAAAAAATTAGAAAACTATGGAGGTTGTTTCTACAGGTTTATCATTAAAGTTTAATTTAATTCGAATACTTTATAACGTTTAGTAAGGAAACATTACAAATAACGATAAGATAAAAATAATGAAGATTATTAACGCAATAATCTTAATGATAACACCAAAACAATAATCCCAAAATAAACATAAATGAAAACACACTTCATTAGTAGCGCTTTCAAAGAAAATGACGAAACTGTAAATTAAGTACAGGGTTAGCAAGAAATAAGTTTCCCACTTCAGAGGGCTGTAGAATACGCTCTATTTGTCAAAATGAGATAAAATTTGAACTACAGATAATTCAAATGAAGCGCTTGACATTTATTAAAAATAGTACAAATTTACAGCGATAGATGGCGCTGTAATACACATAAAAACATTTGATATGTTTTATAAATGTTAAAAAATAATAATGAAAAAGTAGCGTTACAACTCTTCAATATGCCCTTCTTCATTTTCAACAATGTGCTCTAACCGCAGAACCATATTTTCGACAGCAGACCGGTGTGAGTCTGTCGGAATATCAAAGATATGGCGCCTAATGCTGTCCTTCAGATCTGATACATATTTTACGGTAGACATTGCCTTTCCAAATGAATGCCAAATGAAGAAGGGCATATTGAAGAGTTGTAACGCTACTTTTTCATTATTATTTTTTAACATTTATAAAGCATATCAAAAGTTTTTATGTGTATTACAGCGTCATCTATCGGTGAAATTTTGTACTATTTTTTAATAAATGTCAAGCGCATCATTTGAATTATCTGTAGTTCAAATTTTATCTCATTTGGACGAGTAGAACGTATTCTACAGCCCTCTGAAGTGGGCTGTAGAATACGTTCTTTCTTACTAACCCTGTATATTGTTTCTTGCTATACGTTTATTTCTTGCTAACCCTGTATATTGTACTTAATAATAATTGTACTCTCCTATACGCACGCACACACATACACATTAATTATATACATATAATCTTGAACTGGACTCACATATGATGAAGGGAAAGAGTTACAGCTTCTGTAGTGCGCAGAGACCTGGAGAAGTCTGATTTTTCTCTGAGGAAAGCCTATTAGCTTTAGCTGAGCATAATGGAAAGGCTTTCACGGCTTGGGTGACCCTGTCAGGAGCTATGGTCCCGCCGCACTTTGCCCATTTTGCCCATTGTCACCCTCTCGAAGCCAGAGTCACTTTTCAAAGCCCCCTTATGTTTTTATTTCCTGGACTTGTGGAGTTGGTCCTGTATGGAATTGAGCCACCTGCATTTAACACAACAATATATATATATTTATATATCACATTTAAACGCAACCAAATAATATTAAGTACTTTTTTCAATAATATGTTGCATTAGTTAAGTCTGAAAATAAAAACAAATACAATATACGTTTATTAAAATGAGCGAATTCGTAAATTGTAGGCCTACATATTGTTAAAAAGAATTTTATGAAAATATAAACCTGTGTTAGACTTATATCGATATTTTACATAGAGCCAATCTTCTTCTATATGCACCAAATCTTTGTTTTAGAATGATTGCGAAAGATATATATATATATATATATATATATATATATATATATATATATATATATATATATATTGTTACAAATTTGTAAATAATGATTATATTTGTCTTAAAATATCTCAGACAGATCGGAAATTCTCACCTTTTTGGGCAAAAATTGCGGTATTTAGACGTATTGTAGTTTAAAAGCTGATTTCCTAATAATTTGGCGACTTGGCGACAGTTGGCGAGATTCTTGGCGACTTGGCGACGGTTGGCGAGATTCTTGGCGACTTGGCGAGAAATCGATACTTCTGGAAACATCCATCACCTAAGCTCTAGGACCAATATTTTTCGAGATAGCCTAGAAGCTTCCAGAATCTTGGCGAAATTGGTAGATTTCTCCGCCAAGTCAGGTATAAATACTGCAGCCCGACATGGAAGAGTAGAGTTTTTGTGAAGACAGTCAGTGAGTGAAGACGATTAGTTGTGACTGCTAGTTGTTCTCTGTCTGAGGTATTTGAGACCTGTGATTGGAAGCTGTTTTTCCTATTGTATCTGACGAATTGTAGCTGTATAATTGTGATTGTTACAGCGGGAATTTCGTTTATCTAGTGAAGTTTTTTTAACGAATAAAAGTCTTGTGTTCATTAAGTGGTCGCTTTATTCAACTCTCAATCAACACGAACCCGTGGAGCTCGGTACAACTGGTGTCAGAATCGGGGTTGAAGAGTTGATGCAGCGTGTCACAAGAAAAATGGATATGGATTTAATGAAAAGTCTTCTCGAAAAATTAGCGGAGCAGATGGCTGAGATGAAAGCTGGACAAGAAGAGATGAAAGCTGGACAAGAAGAGATGAAAGCTAGACAAGAAGAGATGAAAGCTGGACAAGAAGAGATTAAAACCGAGATGATGAAAGAGATGAAAGCTGGACAAGAAGAGATGAAAGCTAGACAAGAAGAGATGAAAGCTGGACAAGAAGAGATTAAAACCGAGGTGATGAAAGAGATAAAATCTGGACAGGAGGAGCTTAAAAAGGAACTTAAGAAGGACATTGTAAGTGTTAAAGAAGAATTCTCCAACATCATTCAGGAGAAGATGATTGCAATGGAAGATAAGGTAACTTCAGTTGAAACTAAAGTTCTGGAGATAGAAGAAAACGTTGAAGAAGCATTAGACAATATGAATAAGAAGATTGAAAGCTTGGAGAAGCAAATATCAAACAAACATGAGGAACCGAACGTGACATTTGTGCCTTCCCTAGCCAATATTAAACTCTCAACATTTGATGGGAAATCATCCTGGCAAGTATACAAGACCCAGTTTATGATGGTAGCGGAAGCTAATGGATGGAATCCCCGAGCCCAAGCTTTTCACCTGGCGGCTTCTTTAAGAGGAGACGCGGCTGACATCCTCGAGACGCTTCCGGAGGAGCAGAGGCACGATTTCCAAGCCCTATCGAGTGCGCTTGAGCTGCGGTTTGGAGATAAGTGCACTAAAGAATATAGCAGACTACAGTTAAAGTCCCGCTATCAAAGAGCGGGTGAAAGTCTGCAAGAATTGGCTGCCGATATTCAGCGACTTTCCCATCTAGCATTTTCGGACTGCCCAGCTGAGACACGTGAAGATTTGGCTCTCCATCACTTCATCGATAGTGTGCGGGATCCAGAGATACAGAAAACACTTAGACTCGCCGATGTCAAGGATATCGGATCTGCCCTAGTATACGCACATAAGATAGATGCTGCCCAGCAGGCCGCGCGTAAAGACCGGCACTCAATCAGAGCCGTCTCTACTACTGATAGGGACTATGATCTCAGAAAGCAAATCGAAGATCTGCGGCGAAAATTCCGTAACTTAGAAATGAGTAAAGGTGGCAGAAACACGAAAATTCTGTGTTGGACTTGCGGAGCAGTCGGACATGTTCAGAGAGACTGCCCGAAACGAAAAGATGATGGAAATGATCTTCGTCAGAAGCCCCATTTCAAATCGTTTCACATTTCTTCCGTAAGTAGCGGCGACAACGGACTCTTCGTTATGGGACATGTCAACGAAGTTCCCTGCAGAATGATAATCGATACTGGAGCCAACGTAACTATCATTAGGACAGATTTGGCTCGCAAACTTGGTGACAAACTCATCTGGACGCCGCCCTGCATTACCCTCCAAACTGTGACAGGTGACAAGATTAAAGTGCATGGAAAAATAAATCTAAACATTGCATTTGGTAATGCCGTGTACCATCATATGGCATATGTCGCTGATATAAATGACGAATTTATTCTTGGATTGGACTTTCTCAAAGAAAACCATTTCAAGTTAGATTTTAAAAATAATGAACTACACTCATGTTCTGAAGAAATAGCGATTTTTAAGACGAAGTATTCTGATAGTAGAACAGTCCATCATATAACTGCAAAGAGTGAAATAACATTACCACCAAGAACTGAGACAATAGTTTCCGGAGCTCTTTCAGAAGATAATAATTTTCATTATGGATTGACTGAATATCCAGATTCCGACAACAGCGTTAAAGGAGTACTAGTGGCTTCTTCACTCGTCGACCTTTCACGAAATATAATCCCGGTAAGAGTTGCTAATCTAAGTAATAAGGTAAAACTTATAAAAGAAGGAGAAGTGCTAGCGACTTGCACTCCAGTGACCTGTATTAACCGAAATTGTCAAGCCACACTATCTGAGCCTCCTGACACTCTAATTAATGAACTCCTACAGAGAGCAGAGTTAGATGATAAACAGAGGAATGCTGCAAGAAATCTATTATTAGAATTCGGAGATCTCTTTTCCAAGAAATCAGATGATGTTGGGCGAACCAAATTGACGCAGCACCGAATCAATACAGGAAATCATCCGCCCATTAAACAACATCCGAGAAGATTGCCATTCGCTAAGCAGGAAGAGGTGGATAATCTTCTGATGGAAATGCAGCAGAATGACATCATTGAGCCATCAGAGAGTCCTTGGGCTTCACCTATTGTTTTAGTTCGGAAGAAAGATGGCTCTACCCGATTTTGTGTTGACTATCGTCGGTTAAACAACATCACAAAAAAGATAGTTACCCTCTTCCTAGGATTGACGATACACTTGATGCTTTATCCGGAAAACAATGGTTTTCGACTTTGGATCTCAAGAGTGGTTATTGGCAAGTAGAGATACATCCTGAGGATCGAGAAAAGACTGCATTCACCACAGGACAAGGACTTTGGCAGTTCAAGGTTATGCCATTTGGGCTTTGCAATGCACCTGCAACGTTTGAGCGCCTGATGGAGACAGTATTACGAGGACTTTCCTACGAAGCCTGTTTGGTATATTTGGACGATATCATTATTGTAGGGCGCACATTCGAAGACCATTTAAGAAACATCCGAAAGGTGCTGGAAAAATTAAAAATGGCCAACCTGAAGCTGAATCCTTGCAAATGTAATTTATTCCGACGTGAAGTAAGCTATCTGGGACACATTATCTCTGCTGAAGGTGTAAGAACAGATCCTGAAAAGATCTCCGCAGTTAAGGACTGGAGTCGTCCAAAAGATGTCCACCAATTAAGAAGTTTTCTTGGACTATGCACATATTACAGGAAATTTGTTAAGGGTTTTTCAAGTATTGCCAGACCTCTTCACAAGTTGACAGAAGTTAAACAGAGATTTCTATGGACAGATGAATGTGAGAAAGCTTTTAAACAACTGAAGGAGGCGTTGACATCTTCGCCCGTTCTTGCATATCCCCAGCCCGAAAAATTATTCATTTTAGATACGGATGCCAGCAACGAAAATATCGGAGCTGTTTTGTCGCAAGAAATTGATGATAAAGAATATGTCATTGCTTATTGGAGTAAATGTCTATCGAAACCAGAGCGGAATTACTGTACAACCAGGAAGGAATTGCTGGCAATCGTTAAAGCCATAGAACATTTCCACCATTATCTCTATGGAAGAAAGTTCTTGCTCCGAACAGATCACGCATCCTTAACCTGGCTTTTAAATTTTAAAAATCCGGAAGGACAGGTAGCCAGATGGATTCAACGACTCCAGGAGTTTGACTTTGAAATACGTCATCGCAAAGGAACTCTTCATGGAAATGCTGATGCACTATCAAGGAAACCGTGCAATGAAAGCTGCCGATATTGTTCGAGAGTAGAGAAGAACTATCAGTTAGTAAATCCTTCGGTACGCCAAGTTACTGTTTCACCTCCACCGAAACCAGACCCATGGAGTGATAAAGGACTTAGAGAAGCTCAAAAAGAAGACCCAGATATAAATCCAATTTTAGAATTAAAAGAATCTTCCAGTATGAAACCAAGTTGGCAGGATATCTCCACCTACAGTCCTGCTACTAAGCAATATTGGGCTCTTTGGGACTCACTCCATATAAGAAATGGTGTCTTGTACAGGAAATGGGAGTCCGATGATGGACGTAATTTTAAATGGCAGCTTGTTCTTCCAAAATCAAGAATTTCAGATGTTTTGAAAGAATTGCACAGTAGCTCAACTGGAGGCCACTTCGGAGTAATGAAAACTCTACAGAAAGTTCGAGAACGCTTCTATTGGAGCAAAACGAGACAAGATGTAGAGAAATGGTGCCAATCTTGTGATGACTGTGCGGCACGTAAAGGACCGAAGAAACGTAGCCGAGGAAGGTTGCAGCGGTACAACGTAGGAGCACCTTTTGAGAGGATAGCATTGGACATTTTGGGTCCTTTACCACGATCCTCAAATGGCAACAAATACATACTAGTTGTCATGGACTACTTTACTAAGTGGCCTGAAGCGTTTGCAATCCCCGATCAAGAGGCGACTACAGTAGCCGAGGTTCTAGTGCAACAATGGGTTTCCAGATTCGGCACACCCTTACAAATTCATTCTGATCAAGGGACAAATTTCACCTCTGTTGTGTTTAAAGGAATGTGTCAAATTCTCGGAATAGACAAGACGCAGACCACGCCACTACACCCACAATCGGATGGCATGGTAGAGAGGTTTAACAGAACCATCTTGAATAACCTCTCCCTTATGGTTTCCAGAAATCAGCAAGATTGGGATTTGAAGCTACCGCTGTTTCTGCTTGCATATCGCAGTGCTGTCCATGAGACTACCGGATATACTCCTTCACAGATGCTCTTTGGTCGCGAACTTCGTCTCCCTTGTGATCTTCAGTTTGGTCGTCCACCGGATACATCTTCATCGCCAGAGGAATACCTTCGAGACCTTCAGGCACGTCTTGAAGATGTCCATAACTTTGCTCGAGACCGAATCAACCTGACGACCGAAAGAATGAAGACAAGGTATGACACAAGAGCGACGGGACATGAATTTCAAGAAGGTGACAAAGTTTGGTTGTGGAACCCGATTCGACGTAAAGGACTTTCTCCAAAGTTGCAAGCCAACTGGGAAGGTCCCTACACAGTCCTAAAAAGACTGAACGACGTCGTGGTTCGTATAAGGAAATCAGCTGCTTCAAAACCAAAGGTAGTACATTATGATAGATTAGCTCCTTATCGTAATGTAGAATAAAAATTTGTAGACCATGGTCTCTTTGTAAATAGTATAGATAATTTTAATCTTTTCTATTTTCTTGTATTTTTAGTTGCTTGTGTATGTAATGTGCTCAGTATCCTCTTGAAATGTAAATTCTTTTATATTAAATTTGGCCTCCTATCAGGGGATTGTACTGCCCGGGACGTGCAGTCCTTGAGAGGGGAGCAATGTTACAAATTTGTAAATAATGATTATATTTGTCTTAAAATATCTCAGACAGATCGGAAATTCTCACCTTTTTGGGCAAAAATTGCGGTATTTAGACGTATTGTAGTTTAAAAGCTGATTTCCTAATAATTTGGCGACTTGGCGACAGTTGGCGAGATTCTTGGCGACTTGGCGACGGTTGGCGAGATTCTTGGCGACTTGGCGAGAAATCGATACTTCTGGAAACATCCATCACCTAAGCTCTAGGACCAATATTTTTCGAGATAGCCTAGAAGCTTCCAGAATCTTGGCGAAATTGGTAGATTTCTCCGCCAAGTCAGGTATAAATACTGCAGCCCGACATGGAAGAGTAGAGTTTTTGTGAAGACAGTCAGTGAGTGAAGACGATTAGTTGTGACTGCTAGTTGTTCTCTGTCTGAGGTATTTGAGACCTGTGATTGGAAGCTGTTTTTCCTATTGTATCTGACGAATTGTAGCTGTATAATTGTGATTGTTACAGCGGGAATTTCGTTTATCTAGTGAAGTTTTTTTTTAACGAATAAAAGTCTTGTGTTCATTAAGTGGTCGCTTTATTCAACTCTCAATCAACACGAACCCGTGGAGCTCGGTACAATATATATATATATATATATATATATATATATATATATATATATATATATATATATATATATATATATATATATATAAACTTAACTCCATGGCACGACAGCCCATGTGGGCCAAGGCCTACAGTGCACATAACTGTTTTCCTGACCGAGGGCCCTGGGATGCGAAGCATATGTCCCAGTTAGGTGGTCAGCCTAACGTGAAACCCCCAGCGTTTAGTTCCCAAGCATGCTTTGTACTCAATTTATCGACCCACTGAAGGGATGAAAGGCTGAGTCGACTTTGGCCAGCCCAAGGATCGAACCTCAGACCAGTGTCATGGGAGCGTGAAACGCTGCCACCGGGCTTCTCTTTCTCTCTCTGTATATATATATATATATATATATATATATATATATATATATATATATATATATATATATATATATATTAACCAAAAGAATTCAAGAGTAAAAATTTATAGAAGCCATTGAATTACGCATTAACGAATTTATCAAAACATTCAGAATCTTCACAAATAAAAAAATAATAATGAAAAAAATACATTACAGAGAAAATTCAAAGATTAATTTGATTTGCTTTTCGGCTTCCTTTTAAAATTTTTACTATAGATATAATTTTATTATGTCTTAAAGTGTGGATACCGAATTACAAGAGAATTCCCGCATAGGGTGTTATTCAAATTGAATTTTTTTAATTCAGTTTGATTAATTCATTCTGTAATTTGGAATAATATTTTAACAGAAAGCTAGGTTTTAATTGTTGGGCAAGGTACTATTAATTTTTGAAGTCGATTTTAATTGGACTGAGGCTTACATTTTTAAGTGGACCACTACAAACATCACGTCTGGCAGAATTCGAACATTTTAGAGTTTAGTTGAGGCTAGACCACTAACTTGGAATTCACGATCAGTAGTCATTGAATACATAAAAAATACGCAGCGAAACGTGTGCAGGTAAATTCATGTAGTTGAATTCATGAATATCAACGAATATGGGAAGAAAATTGTATAAATTGTCAAAAGTCATTGATTAATTCATGTAAAGAATTAGGCTTGTACAAAATCTATTGGAAAATATATGATAATCTATATAGCAAAAAGCTATAATTAATCCCAAATGTAACTTAGAAAGATAATTAGAATAAAAAAAGAAAATTTATTAAAATTCTTTTTTACCAAATTGCGCTTGAACATGTGATCTTTTCAAAACTATTAAAACTTTTTAATAATATCAAAGGTTTATATTTTAATCAAGTATTTGAATTAACATTAAAAATATTTTCTAAAATAAGTATTTAAATTTTTACGTTGAATCAAAAACAATGGTTTAAATATGCAGATCAATATAAATTTATTTACCAAATATACTAGGAAGAGATTAAAATAATATTCGAAGCATATAGTATTTTGAAATAATGCAAATATATCCAATAATTAAGTTTGTGTTTTTGTATTAATATATATAATATTTTTAAACGTTTACACTCAAATAAATAAATGATAGTTCCTTAAAAGTTGAGAAAACTAAGCAACCAAAAGAAAGTTTTAAATAAAAGAATATAAAATTTTCATTATTTAAGCGGATTTAATTTTAGGATTCATTGTACTTTCTCGTCAAATTAATATTTCTCCATTGCAAATATAGAGAAAGAACATTTTTAGGTAGTACTACAGTTTGATTTTGGAATCAAAGTTAAGAATTTAATAAATAATTATAACGATTTCATTACATTCACTAGAGAAATAATTTTATTGCATTCACTAGCTTAATAGAATAATTATAATAAATACATCGGATTATTTCAGAAAAATGTTCAATTATTCCTGAGCATTAACTTTAAGAAGTATAATTCATTAACTTGAAACAAATCTAAAGGGTATTTCCTGCGAACAAAAATTATACATGAATAAAAATAAAAAAAAATACATTATTTATTTTATTTTTTTTATTAAATTGTTTGAAAATAAATAAATAAAAAAAAACTTTAAAGCGCACTTGTCCGTAATCATTATTGAAGTCAAGCCCGTAAAATCATTCGACATGAATAGTAATGATTTCCTAATAGAGAGAGAATGATTATTTTTATTAAATTTATTATTCTATGTTCTATATTTTTGAGGAAAATTTATTATGATACAACGAAACTGGACAGTTCAGCAGCAGAAAAAATGGAAAGCACTTTAACATCTGCTGTTTCACACGATAATATTCATAATAGGGCTTGAGTAAAATATCGTAACAGACAAAAATTAAAACATTTTACCCCACAGACAGGTGCGTAAAAACAATCAGCTGCATTCATAGAACAGAAAAACTATCTTCCGCTAATCAACTGTGACATTAAAAAGTTCACAGTTGATTAGTTTGTGGATCTTTTTCTTATTTAACATGTTATAAGGTTTTTTTTAATTAACTTTCAATTAATTCTGGCGCTCTTCTGCCCACAGAAATCTTAGCATCTGAAGAATATCTCGTGACATTTTAGTATTTTAAATATTCTAATCTAATATCCACACACACACACACACACACACACACACACACACACACACACACACACACACACACACACACACACACACACACACACACACACATCTGATCTTTGGTTGGGTCAAGTATAGAACCCACTACCTTCTCTCATAGCAATAACGCCTTTTCCAACCAAGCTACTACATCATTTAGAATTTGTTACTTCTGTTTACAAAGAGAAAAAACCAAAAATGTGCTTACGTAATGTAACCTCAAAAATTCGATGTGCACATCGAAGATCGTAAGAAATAAAATTTAGTAAACCTCAAAGCAGCCATCTTTATAAATATGCATTAAAAATAAGAATAAATTTAGTACTATTTAAAAGTTTGTGGACCTAGGATCGTATCTAGGACTTGGCAAAAAGAGAGCAGTCTTAACACTAACTTATGGTAAACTAAACCAAATTATTTTGGTTTCTTTTTCACACAATGATCATTTTTACCAACGGGTTTTAATTAGACCATAACCTAATATTTAAAGTATCTTCCGAACTATTATTATCATCCAAGCTGAAAGTGCGATTCGAACGCACGAACTGGTGAACCAAAGACTAGAGCAGAAATCGTCAGGCATTTTATTATAAACCAAACCAGAAATCGCCTCACAAGTGGTATTTATTGTGTTTTTAACCCGCTAATAAATCTATTTGAAATCAAATATTTTAATATCAATTATTATTTTTTTAAATTTCTGTATTAAACATTGTAATTGAAATTACATTCATATACTAGATTACTTACAAATACACGAAACTTGTGGAAAATTACTTACTTAAAGGATGAATATAGGTTTTGTAAGTTAATAATATTATGATTACATCTATATCTATCTATCTATCTATATGTATATATGTATGTATCTATCTATCTATCTATCTATCTATCTATCTATCTATCTATCTATCTATCTATATATATATATATATATATATATATATATATATATATATATATATATATATACATACAACCTTAACAAACCTTAAAAAATGTCTGTCAAGAAAGTAAAATAAAGGGAAAAAAAAAAACTTCAACCGTCTTTCAATGGCACCGAAAATACGAAAAAGTAAAGTTCAGGATTAAATAAAAGACATAACTAGGTATAACTAGAATTATTTTGTTGTTTCATTCATACAAAATATTGGACATTTAAAATTCTTTTATTATAATGCACTATATAATAATAATAATAGGTGCATAGAGAGAGAATGCATAAAACACAGGTATAGAAGCCAACAAAAAATCTTCATTCCTCTTGGTTCACAGAAGTGCAGCGTTCTTCGTAGTAGAAGGTTCAAAGTTCAAATCCAGGTGTTGTGTAAAACAAGAAGTCTTTTTTAGGTTATTTCTCGATTTACGATGAATTTTGCTTACGAGAGTTATGAATAAAATTTATTCTCATGTGTAAAAATTTTAAAAAAGAATTGACTAAAACATATAGACTCCGAACAAAAAGTGGTACCATGTTATGCGTTCCCATTTTACATGAAATAAAATGTGAGAATAGAAAGCAAGACAATATGTTTCTTTCTTGTATCATTTTATTGCTTTTGCTAGAGTGTTATAGAAGGATTTTGTTTCTTTTTCGTACTGCAAAAATACATTTCAAGACGTAGGGATTGAAAAAGATTTGGAAACCACAGTTCAAATTTTATCATTTAATGACTGCCGCCATATATTGCCACAAATTAGTTCTAAGGATAAAAGAATAAGCTTCCAATCAGTCAAAAAAAGTTAATTTTTGATGCACTTTAAAAAATAATAAGAGAAATAATATATTAAAAATGTTTAGTTTTTGTTAAAAAAAAAATAACCAATTCATTTGGTAGATAATATTTTTAAAGAAATAAACATAATATTTTAATCAGATAAATTGCAAACGATCTATTTCTTTAACTATAATTTAAAAATTTGAAAATTAAATTACAATTTATTAGTAAATAACGAAATTTATATGGGTTGTTTAAATTCATTGAATTCAATAAATACTGCAAGTATATTAAATATTATAATTTTCATTATTCTAAGATACATACTGAAAATTATAATATTTAGATCTCGATTATTAAGTTTTGTTTAAGGCGTTCGTTCTTGTTATTAAAAGGTAATCGGTTCGAATCTCGACCCAACCGAGGATCCGCTGCTTTTTACAAAGTCGGCTGAAATACATAAAATATGTCGTGGTAACAATGTCCTACAAATAAAATTTAAAATTTTTAAATTTTAAACATTTAAATTTAATAATAAAATTTAATTAATAATCAAAATAATAAAATTCATGGTAACTGATTACAATTTAAATTCTTTTCAATTACCATGAATTTTTTAAAATTTGTATACTTTTCTCAATATTTATAGTTCTACATCATTAATGTGTATTACAAATTTTGTGCATTTGTAAATAACGCGAAAATATCTTAAAAGATTTATAAAACTTTTCAAATACTATACTAGTTAGTTCCATTTTTATGAATTTGAGTTGTTTTTTTTAATTTTAGTTTAAAGTTATTTACAGTAATATTTATATTGATGTTTGTATATCTTGATTTATAGTATATATCTAGTTTGTATATCTTGACCGAGGGAGATCCCAAAAAGTTAAGCTGATGAGATCTACCTAATTTAACTTAATGATTATGCGCAGCAAGATTCACTATATTCTTTCCTAATTTTTTTATTCAATCCTAATTTTTTTACAGGAGGTCCCAGTCAACTTGCATGCCTGGGAAATTATATTATTGATCAAGTAAATAAACCCCATCTACTCAAAACAATGTAGTTAATAATGTTTCGCGGCTGATAAATTCATAATTAGGCCTTTTAATGTGATTATTTATAATTAAAAATTAAAGTAAAAAAATTTCCTGAAAATATTTTTTTATTTGGATCAAAACAAAATTTAAATTTTCAGAAAAATGTTTTCTTATTATTTCGCCCTCCTCTCCTAATGGTGCCCCAGGGCATGCTAGACCCCCCTGGAAGTCCTTCCCATGGCCACGGCAAGGCCCTCTGCAACTCAACACCAGAGTTAGCAATGGAGGAACAGGTCGTAAACATCTTCTCCATTGAAGATTGCTGGAGGTGGTACAGTAAGGCAATTAAAGGCTCTGAGAATTGATAGGTATTGCAGCTTTATCTTGGAAACATCCTTAACATCTTTGTTTGAAAACTGAAGTTTTACTAGTAGGATGTCGGTGTCGAGTTTCATGGCGCTTCTCTTCATAGGAGTAGGGGATTGCAGGGTGGAGGAGCCAAAGAAAACATCTTTCCTCCGCGAGGGTTATCTGAGAAGCTTGATTTCAGAGATAGCCGGAACATGCAACTGAATGAAGTAGAGCATTTAAACACCAGAGTTTATACCTTTTTCTCTCAGGCAAGAGAGTTCACTGCAGGTGGGCACTAACTCACATCTGTTTTTGAGGAAACATCAGATTCCCCGAAGTGTGGGAAAGGGATTGATGTTGATTTTCAAACCTGTCTTCGTAAAAAATGATGTATGGAGGATCCGAAGATAGCATTGTCAACCCTTCTCCCGAGGGTAGTTGGTTATAGCAGGAGCGAGATGTCTGGGAGACGTTTCATTGCCCTGAGTGCTGTAAAGCAATTAAGCGCATAAAGTGTGTCGATTCTTTCTTTTGGCTAAGATGTTAGGTGTAAGCCAATTTCAACTCTGGTCTCAAATGGTTACACGTGGTTGAAAAAGGGATATTTATAAAAACTTTACCATGTTTAGAATTTTTGAAAGAAAGTAGAAGATATTAGCAATAAAGTGTCTCAATATCTAATTTTGTTTCATAACGTTACTTATAAAATTTCACAATAAAAAAACTTAAAAAAAACTATATTTAAAAAAATGAACTTACTAATGAGAGTTTTGAAGAACTGAATCCTTAAAAAGCGATTACTAAAAGGGTATTGTAGTATAATTTGATTCCAATTCGTGCGTGATTTTTAATTTAAACCCAGACAAAATGTCGGGGAACAAACAAAAAACATATGTGACAATGTTATATTTTTGCACTGCAGATCATATTTTCAGTTTAGAATTTTTTTTACCCATTTTCAACAACCAAATTTTATAGTATTTTTAGTATTCATAATAACATTAGTATACGAGTTTAATCGACCGATGGTGGAGTGGTTAGCGTCCTTAGCTTCGAAACAATAGATCCGAGGTTCAAATCTGGTTCGGGCATGGAGGGTCCTTTCTTTCTGTGTATTTCTTTATCCTTTCACTTTCGGGGGGAAGACGGCACACCCATTTTGTATTCCACTGTACAAGTTTCCGCAATCTTCGCTCCTTACAGTGCTGAATGGAAGAATTATAAGACCAACCTGTCATTGGAAAAAAAAAAGTGTACGAAATTTAAAAGGAAAAATAAAAGTTTTTTGAGATTTAGTTTTCATAAAAATAATGTGAACTTTTTTCCTCCTTCTCATGTTCTGCTAGACGAACTGTGGCAGCCACATAATTATCACTCTGGCCTTTGGTTTCAACCATTCGTAGGTTCGAATCCCACATTGGATTTGAATGTATATAGAAATAACGCGATTTCACTTTAAATTATCTAGACTAATTAGCTTTCGAGTGAATAAAAGGGTCATTGAGCAATAAGCAAACAAAAAATTATAACAAAGTGGCATCCACACATGTTTAGCGTTCTGACGACGTTCAATAGTTCGTAAGTTCGAATCCCTTATACGTTGCAAATGATTGTAGTTGCTCGGAATCACAACTTTAATTCGTAATTACTGGTCTAATGAGCTGTTGTTTTGACTAACTACCAAATCAAGCCCTCGGCATTTCTATTTTGCCCAATGTTTATGGAATCTGCCTTAACAAAAAAAGAGCAATTTTAGATTCAAATTAAAGAGTTTTTGTAATATATTTTCTTTTTTCAAAATTTTCTTTTATTTTCATTTTGATAACGCATCAATGATTTTTAAATAAGCTGTGAGGATGTGATGTAATTACACAGTGTAATTATAGCATTGTACTGTTACAGTGATGCATAAATTAGATATAGCACTTGTATCAGTAATCAGGTGGTAAATTTCATTTAAAGGCAGCCATAGCCCTTGAGTGAAATTTAATTGTTAATGGGATATCACTAGTAAAAGATAGCACTGAATTAATCATAGTAGATAACGTTTCTGTTATCATTGCATGAAAATATTAGAATTAGGTTATAATTAACTTAGTTGCCCCATTTTTTTAAACAGCATTTAAAATTTGCATTCATTTATCAACTACATACCTGCCAACTTTGAAGAAAAATAATCAGTAGATTCTACTGAATTTGAGGGAAAAAATCAGGAGACACTTACTAGCGACATTTTTGCTTGAATGTTTAAAACAATAGTAAAGCGAAAAGAAAATTTTACTCTTTAGATTATACATTCTGAGAATGATTTACGCTAAGCACCCTTATTTCGTGTTAGTCTTAATATTTGAATAAAATATTCATCAACCTCAAAAAGACTATGAAAAATTAAAAAATACACGTAAAAAAAAATCTTATAATCTTATAAAATTATAACAATCTTATAAAATTACATAAAATGCATTACAAGATAAATTTAATTCAGCGTGTGGCAAATATTTTCCTAATTGAATTACTTATATCTAGTAATATTCATCCTAATTAAACTGCTTATGTAAACGGGCACCTGGTGTCTTTTCTGAATGTTAATTACATGTAGGACTTTTTGGCACACAAGTGGTTAAAGCGTCATCCTATCATGGCGGACAGATGGGGTTCGAAACTCAGAGGAACACATTTTCATATTATAATAATAATTGTATCATAGTGCGCCATCTGTTGATTATTTAAGCTACTAAAAAAACTCAATAGACATTTTTCCGGCAAAATTTCGGCATTTTTTAATTTTTTCATTGAAATTGAAAAAATCAGCAGATTATCGGGAAATAGAGAATAAAGAAAAGGCAGGAGTTTCCGGATAAAATCAGTAGAGTTGGCAGCTATGCAACTAGCTAATCTTAGAATTTCATTTAAATTGTTATCAAGGTTTCCATGTGTAGCTTTAGTGAAAGGTAAGTTTAGCAAATCAAATAATTTCAATAAACAGTGTTTGGCCAACCGTTGCCCAGTGGTCAAACAGCTCTCTCCTGAGGGAAGAATCACATGATCGATCACAACCACTGCTGAGAAATGGTAGATATCGCCTTTCTGCATGCATGTCATCGGAGTGAGTGCTTGGGAGTTTTCTACCCTTGTGACAAGGGATTCCTTATCAATGAAAGTCCTTTAAGAATGTAATTCACACGGATGTCATCAGCGCCGCGGTGTTAAATCTTTTCAAGTATTCTTAATTCAACGAGAATGCTCATGAAATTTCTGACGAAATAGTTCTGGACATAAATCCTTTTAATAAAAGTTCCTTCAAGTGATAATTATTTGATTTATTGTCCGGTTGGCGAGCAATACACTGATTTATTTCGTATGGTTAAAAGTCTTAGAAGATGGAAAACGCAAAGAGCTTCAATTAAACCTATTCGCCGCCGTTGTTTTTCACATAATATAAAGGTAAAAACTTATTCACCTTCATTCATATCATATTTTTGCATTAGCTGAAGCAAATTGTAAGAATCGTGCCTTTCTGAAATAGAATTATTCGCATTACCAGCATTTCCTAATGCATTTTCGTTTTGCAAACTAATTTTTCTAGCTCTAACTTGCGTGCTGCACTTTTTTCTTGTAAGCGTAATTTTTCTATCTCAAACATCATCGCTTCTTCGTCTTGTTTTTTGGCTTAGCGACTTTTAATAATACTTTCAAATAATATTTTAATAAAATTTGCATTATCATGTTTATGAACTAATAGTTTTTCTAAATTTTCTAAAAAACTAATTCAATTCTTTTACTTTACCATCTTCGGGAGCGGTTTCTCCAAATTCAGGCGCTAAAGTAATTAAATCTGTCTTTTTTCCTTTAGCCAGAAACGAACCCATTTTAAAGCATACAAAAATAAAAAGATTAAATTATAAAAAAAGCCACTCACTTGAGCATTGTCGTTTTTATATATAAAGTTGATGTAACTTATTATATAAAATCGAAAATGCTCAAGTGAGTGGCTTTTTTTTATTTAATCTTTTTCAAAATTTAAAAAATTTTCATCATAAATTATTCCCACCCACCCTGTCTTGTGATCAGAGTAGTGGACTGCGGATAGGGAGGTCCTGAGCTCGAATCCCACTTTGGGAAAGGATGTACTTTCTCTCTCTATCTATCCTGTCTTTGTCCTTTCCTTGAATGAATGAGTTATGAATGGTTGCCTACCCTTTAAACGGGTCCCTATGGCATGTGTGTACTGAAGAAGTCGGAATTCACACCAAATAACGGTTCAGTTAAAAAAAAGTGGAGCAGCGCACCCCATATTGCCAGCCTAGCTAGCACAAGACAACAACAACATAAATTATTGATTTATTGACACAGTAATTCTTAGTTACCGATGAGGAGCGCGTATTCCTATTTTTATTTGTAATTCATAAACACACAAGTTTCTGCATCGAAACGAAAACAAAAAGAACATCAAAGGGTGCTAAATTCCAATTCTGAAATGTAATTTACGTGTATTAACTTAATTGATTTGCCATTAGAATTGCTTTTACACATAGTCATGGCAGGATGGTTTAATAAAAGACTGCAAATTCAGTAACAAATTTATATAAAATCGTGCTTATAACCATTCTATGACCGATTCTGACGGTCACTCATTTTACATTTCTGACTGAAGATTCCTAATCACTACTCCCAGACAAACGAGAGGTGGGATTCGAACCCATGAGCAATTGAGCAGAAGACAAGAGCGCTAACCATTCAGCTGCCATCGAGTAAAACAAAATTAATATTTCAGAATAAAAATACGCTCTAAGTTTAATAAAGCAATATTTTAAAATCTTAAGAAATAGACTTATTAAACATAAAAAATGAGAAAAAATTTCACTTCGGTTAAATAATCCACTGAAAAAATTTCTCCCAGTAAAATCATGAAATATGAATCGCAAAATGTCTTATTTTAATGCCTGTAATTTCTGGTTTGTTTGTTGCTCAACCCTCATTTTATGCACGTGTGGTCTGATAGGACGAAGTCCAATAGTTTTGTCTATAATTTGAATCACTGAAAAACTTGAAAAAGTTAAAATAATTTTTGACAATTGTAATCTTATTTATTTATTGAGAATGCATCATCATAATTTATTAAAATTAATTTATATAAATAAAATTTTAATTATTTTAAATGATAATGTAATTGATTACATTAAAATAATATTTTTAATCGAATAATTTTACAGTCCTAAAAATGTATTTGATGTACTGCAATAAAAGAATTGCATCATATTTCTTGTAGAAAGCCATTTATACAATTTGTGTTGAAATAAAAAGTATTATTATTGTTAAGTTAAGTTATTAAGAATCATGATAATAAAGGTTGCAATGTATAATTAAATTAAATTAATTGTTGTAAATTTGTAAATGTAATTGCATTTATTTAATATTTGAAAATAAAATCACAATAAAATTAATATCCTACGTATTACAGCTGCAAAATCTAAATTTTCATCATTTATCTTTCAGGTTAAGTTATAATTATGATGAAAAAAAATTGTTCATAAAAGGATTTTTTTGTAGTTTTATTCATATCTAATTTCAATAGAAATCTTTAAATATAATTAACTCTACTCATAACATATTTTTAATTTTATATAACTATAAAATAAATTACCAGATATTAAACTGCATATTTACGAAAAACATTCTGAAGTATCAGCTTGTAATACTGAATTATCTTCAAGCTCTTTGAAGAAAAGTTTGTTTTATTAAGAATTGAAGATATTACACCATAGTATTTATTAGAAGCGTTATTTTACTTATTTTTTAAATGTAGAGAACAGTATTTTTCCAAAAAGTTTTAATAAATGAATTTTAACCGAGTATTAAAATTGCTTAGTTAAATACAGTTTGGATCTGAAGGAAATTTTCATAAATTTTACCGAAATAAGTTTTAATTTATTTTTAAAATTTTAAGTCTAACAATGATTTCTAAGAACTATAAGATTTTCTTAAAAGTAAACTAAGATACTTTTACATAATCGTTTCAACTGAATAAGTATTTTTACAAATCTTGTACCATAAAAAATATGTGTTAAATTATAAAAACTTTTCAGTACCATATATAGACAATTTATATCCTAAAGTCCAACAACTTGAAGCCGTTATATAGCATTTCTTTAAATATCTATAACATGTTCTTTATGAGAGAGCTTCTTCGTAAGCAGAGACTGGGTTTTATGTGTATCATAAGACAGTTACTTGAAAACTCTTAGTACCTACGCTGACAAATTAGATTCAATCATCCCTTTTCTTCATAAGTTGTTAGACCAGAACAAAAATCTTCCACTCCGAAGAATGCTGTTGTTCCAATAGCCATAGTTAACTCTTTAGGCCATTGTGAACTGGATAGTTTACAGTAAACATTTGCTCAATATACATTTTATTAGCATATTTCAAATTATCTTTCCAGTACATTTTTAACAATATTTCTCTATATAGATATATAATTATAGTTATATTATTTCTTTATATGGATACTATTTTCTGTATTCTTAATGTTATTTCTCTATACATAACCTATGATATTATGTCATTATTTTAAGCATGCATGTCTTTCAAGATGAGTGCCTGAGAGTTTTCCGAGTTTCCTCCCTTGCATAGACATTTGCAGTCTATTAAAAACATTACTTTAAACATTTACATATCAAAGTAACTTTTCTTACATTAAATTTCAAACGAATAACAATTACATTAATTTGAAAGACCATAATAAGTAAATAACTATGGAATTTTATAACATATATTCCTCAACAATCATAAAAAGAATGACATGTAATAGCTGTTTTTATAGTATGGAAAATAAAAATGTTAATTCTGTTTATTAATTTAATTTATTTAATCTCTTATGTTATCAAAAGATACTTGCAGATCAAACAAAATAAGTTAAAAATTTATTAGTTGATAAAATTCTTCTCATTTATAGGAAAAAATTTTTATATGAACAAATAATTTTAAAAATTGTAAATTTATGTATTGTGTCAATAATAAAAACTCATCTGAATTATTTACTGTAGTAATGTGTGTATCTATTTTACAGAAGCAATTTCCATACATTTTTATTTAAAAATACTGTTTAATTGTTAGTACTTTAAATTCATTTTATTAATACCACATAGCTCTCTTATTGTTACTTCCCCGTGAGGAGTAATTTCAGCTAGTAAAAATATTTAAGGTAAATACACAATTGAGGTATATAGATCAGTAAAATCATGTATATGAAGTAAAATACTATAACTTATCAGAAAGGCAAATTCCTATATTCGAATAGTTTCTCGTAGGTGCTGAATAATCTGGTTTACATGTACAATTCTTTATTTATAAAGAAAATATTTTATATTTATGTTCATAAATATGTAACTTTATAGTATATGACATCTGTATATATCCAATTTTCCTTTTATTACACAGATGATTTATATGAAAATTAAATTCGATAAAATGCTGTATATTGAAAAAGAAAATTATATGAAGCAGTAAAATATAATTAATTATTAAATATAAGTTTGTTTAGTGTATATCGCTGGTTAAATTATCATTACTATGATTTCACTATTTGAAAATTGTGGCTTCGGTACTGATGTTACCACAAACAATGATAGATGATGCCCATTGGATATTGATTAATCGCATGGTTATATTTATAAGTTGATAATATAGTAAAATTAAGAAATTTCGATCAAAATTCAGCTTTTTAATTATATTGTGTCTCTAATTAGAGAAATACTTTTACAAGAAGATATATATTTTAAGATTTATTCGAGCATAAGTGATATACTCAATAGTAATCTTTAGTGTAAAAGAAACATCAGTTATAATTTGTAAGAATCTATAATAGAAATTACATTGAGAGGAATAAATTAAATTCATCTTGTAAGAAACTGAATTATGTTTGGTTTAAAAAATTTCAAATTTAGGTATATTTTATACATTAAAGTAATAAAGAATATATTAATAAGCACAGTTAAGATCATTGGGAAACAAATTATGTAAATACACATTACTTAAGAGTTTTTAACTGATAAAAATCAATTGACAGCAAAAAGAAAATTATAAATCTAATTTAATCTATTGCAATCATTTTAAAAATTAAGTAAATGAAAACCAGTCTAGACTTAAATGTTGAACTTCAGTATAATAAAGTAGGAAATTTTTAAAAAATTAATTAAAGAACATAACAAAAATCATTAAAATTTCTTTCAGTAAGTGATTTTCGATGCTCAGTCACTAAAATTTACCCTGCACCTAATTTCTCAAAAAACCAGTTTTGTCACCCCACGAAAGCTGCCTTTTGCTCCATAGAATTTCCAAGAAGGCCAAAGGGAATGGATTTCTTGGAATAATTTTTCAAAAAGCCGTTATTTGATAACGCTTTTTAGAACATGTTATTCCATGGAACAGAAGTCTATAGAGAAATGTGGGACTGAAAGATGTTACTCAACAGTAGAAAAGAAATTAAACCAAAAACTCTATTAGAACTTCCAACATGCCTTATCTCAAACAGTGAAGACAGAGAGAAGAAGAGGTTGCCATTCAAATACTTTTTTCTATTTCTGCATCAATTGCAAGCTGTGAACGTTCATTTAGCAAAATATAATTAATTTTGGCTGACTTATGATCCAAAATAAGTCAAAACCGTCTAAGTGATTTAACAATTTTAAGTACAGAAAAAGAAAAATTTGAAATGATCAACTTTGATAAAGTAATTGATCAATTCGCTTCAGTCAAGGCAAGAAAAATGTGAACAGTGTAGAATATTAGATTGCGAATAATTACATCTGCTAATATCTATGATACGTAACGAATTATTTCCCGTTTTAAAAAAAAATTTACGTTTTTTAAAAATAATTGTATGAGTATATAAAATAAATTATATCTTTTTATAATTAATTCTTAATTACATAAATCCGGTTATTCTAACGACACTTTTCCGAATTCAAAATGAGCGTTTTTTTAATTAGAATTGAATTTTGTTTAAATTTAAAACTGAGCTTAATGCTTTAAATTAATATATTTTCGATTATTTTATATAGTCGGTACAACATTCTGTTATTATTTATATTCTATTCTTATTACAATTATACTCTATTAATTATAATGTATTATGCATTGTTATATTATATTTCTTTTATTATTTAATACATTTTATGCCCATATTTATATTGTAGTATTATTTTCTTTTCAAGGGGGTGCCAAAAAGGTATCATACCCGGGCGCCAATTATGCTCACTACACCATTGTTCGTTTTTGCCTTTATTCATTCAGGGATGTATGTATGATACTAATATTTTATAAAATGTTATCAAATCTAATAACATAAAACATATTCCAAAAAAATTAAAAGTGAATTAAAAAATTTTATAAAAATTTACATTATTGAAGAAGACACCTCCTACTTTAAACTAAACTTCATACTAAAGCAGGGAAAATTAATTCTTTATTTATTATGTTTAAATTTAAGAGTATAACTTTGAGTAAAAATTGACAAAGGTGAAAACTTTCTTTCTGCCGAAAACGTCTATCAATAATAAAATCAAACTAGCCATTTGTGTTTATACACGTATTTGTATTTGATCATGTTTTTGTATTGACATCAAATCGTGGAACTTTATATAATTCTGTTTTAAGACATGAAAATGCGATACTTTTAAATTAATCTTATGCTGAAATAAATCAAACTTATTATTGATTAAAAATAATCAATAGTATTTAATTAAAGTAAATGCAATATAGGATTAATATTTAAATTTCATTTTCTTAAAATTATTTTTCATTTTATGTTAATTTTTCTAGTAGCCCGAGAAATTCTTATATTGCTTAAAGAAAGCGAGAAGTAATTGTATAAGCAGACATTTAATGAATATTTTGAAAAAAAAATATTTTTTTGCAAATGTTTTAATCACTCCTATTTTAATTTCCTTTTTGTTTATGCGTTTATCTTGCTTAGACTGACTTCATGTTCCAATTAATAACATAAAAAAGATTTATATAAATTACTGTCAAAATATTAAGCAATGAGAATAGTTCTTTAATAATTTTTGAAAGTAATTTATATAATAAAACTTTATATAATAATAATTGTGTTTTTTAAAATTATATATATACACTCACTTCCAAAAATTAAGCACAAAGATGTAAAATGCAAACAAATCAACAAATACTGCTTTGATTGACATAAAATTCGTCAGAAAAGTAGCATATATATTTATGCGCAAAATAAAATCAATAATTATATACAGAATTGAATACAATATTAAACTTTTGTAAGTTATTAGATAATGGCAGACTGGAGATTTAAACATAATTATGTATAAAGGGAAAATAAACAGCATTAAATGAAAAAAATCACATTAATAGAGTATTTGATCCCCCCTCATCTGTATACAAAGTTTACACCTTGTGACCATCCTTTCAATTAGGTAGTCAACCACCGCAGAATTAAGCAATAGCCATTCTTCTTGTAGAACAGTTTCCAGCTCAATAAGAGTGGCTGGAGATGGGAAACGTGAAGATACAGCACAGGCGAGGGCATCCCAAAGATTTTCAATGAGATTAAGGTCGGGCGAATATGCTGGCCATGCCATACGTGCAATCCCTTCACTCTCCAGGTAGTCATCGACGATGTCAGCTCTATGGGGACGTGCGTTATTGTTCATTAAAACAAAAGTAGAGCTAACTGCGGCAGCGTGTAATCTCACAATGGGTTCTAGGACTTCATCTTGATACCGGACATCCGTCACAGAACCCCAACGCCATATCCATATGCGCTTATCTTCTGGCTCCAGAGCAAATCTTGACTCATCAGCAAACATGACATTGTCCAAGGCAGACACAGTCCAATTGACATGTTCTCGGTACCACTTTAATCGTTACCGCCTTGATTGGACGGATAGGCAAACACAAACTCGTGGAACCCGGGGGTAACTCAGATGTAATTTTCGGCTAACAATAGCAGCAGATATCACCTTACCAATGGACGCTGTAAGCATAGATGTCACACGTGTGGAGGTCGCTCTGCGATTCCGCGGGGTTCGTAACCCTTGAGCGACCGGCTACGGGCCTTCGGACAACTGCTTGCGTCTTTTGGAATTGTTTCCGTAAACGTGAAATTACAGAATGATGAACGCGGAAGCATGGGGGAAACATTTGAGACCGACCGTCCAGCTTCAATGCGCCCCACAGCACACCTGGGCTCAGAATCTTCCATTCGTCTTGTGGAAGTCATAGAAACACGTGTCTTGAAAACAAATTGTACGAAAGTTTTAAACACCCCTCTCTCTCTCTCTATCAGCACTTACAATCAACTTCTGTGACCCTTCATAAAACTGGTATCTTATAAGACTGCCCTTTTTGCATATTTCTTGACATGAAAGCGCGATTGGCCGTTACCTAACATATTTGCATACTTAAATTTACCTCTGCAGCGATTTGGATCCTCTTCAATTCTGATTGGCTTCCGGAAATTAGCATTTTCCTTTTCGTGCTTATCTTTTGGAAATGAGTGTATATACGCATAGCATTTTCAGTGAAAACAGATATTTAGTTGATATTGAAGTACTAAATTCTTCAAAAAAATATTTTTGTAATAATTCAAAATATTAAAGAATCTCATATTCCTAGTATTGTATTGCTTGTTTCTTAATCATTGATTAATATATATATTCTATCTTTATTTTTCACTCGAAAGCTTTCAGCTGACCATTGACTGTCTTCTTTTGTGAGACTTAATTTTGAGCAACTGTTGTTATATATATTTATATTGTATAGTAAATAATTTTACTGTGGAAATACGTGTTGCGTATTGATGAAACCTCTGAAAAATGTAACAAATTTTCAAAAAGTGTATACTTAATAATAATTTATTGTAATTGAACTCAATCGCAAACTCAAATTTCAGAATTTTTTGTACAGACTGTTTGCTTTTTGTAAATCCATGTAATTTAATCCTGTTCAGAAATACAAGGGGAGAAAGTGATAAAATTTACACCGTTTGCCATCCAGTGGGTATACCCTCTTCACTCAGAAACCGTAAGGAAAACACTCACAAAAAGAAAGGAACGTCGATGCCCTAACCAGGGTTCGAACCCGGGACCTACTGCTTCAAAGTTAGGGACGCTAACCCGTCTTTCATCATTCGATACAAAGGAAATATATAATGATCAATTTTAAGTTGCCAAGGATACAGATGAAGACAAACTACATCATTTACTACTACTTGTATCAAATAACGAAATCACTATCTGATTTGGAGCAATTTATACCAAGTTTAACAATATTGCAGTGGGGGGGGAGAAATACTAAGTGCATGACAATTTTTTTTTGCATTGATCGCATCCACTCAAACATAAGATATATATATATATATATATATATATATATATATATATATATATATAATTTGAAACAGAAAATGAATGAATTTTTATATAAAAGTACTTAAGTTCGAATGATTATTAATTGAATACTGAGCAGTTTAAAAACATGATTGTAAATAAAATTCTTTTTATATTTTAATAATCTAAAATTGCATTATCAATCACTTTTTATCTTAAAATAATCATTTAACAAGTGCAGTAGTGTTTCCTGTATAAGACTATAAATTGATATGCTTTCTTATCAATTACCAGTCTCACTGAAAAATTAGAAAAAGGTGTTTCTTAAACCAGTTTAAATAAATAGGTTCAATTATTACATGACAGTTATTAAACTTAACTATTATTTGCCTTTTTTGAGTAATATAATGTCAAAATTTTGTTGCACTCAATTAAAAACTTTTCAAACTTTAAAGAATTTATTTTAACAAATACTTATAGTTATATGGTCTAAGCTTTTACGCTTTTATAAATTTTAACTTTTGCATATTTTTTAATTAAATTTATATTGATACATGAATTTTTTAGATTTTTATTATAATTTTATGTAAAGCAATTATTGTTGATAAGGATAAGTCTATAAACTTTATGAAGCAGCACAAGCGTCAATATAATCATTTCTCTGTAACGTTTTAAAATATGTGTAAATAATTGTTTCGCGCCTTAAAGCCTGGTTTAAAAAAAACTTGAAATTTGTATGGGAAAATAAATTTTTGTTATTGAATTGAAACACTGGTTTAATTAAAACAATTTATGGAAGTGAATTCCTTTTCAAATATTAAAGAATTATTCAATTTCTCCAGGCACCCCTTAAGGCTCCTTCTCAGTCAACTCTAAATTTGTTTTTTCTGTGTTTGTTACTGTATGTTATATAATTTCGAAAGACACATAAAAACAATATTCAATAGAATAAAACTTAAAAATATCTATGAGAAAATTTTTAAATGACTATATTGTTTAACACATGTGCTGGAACAGGTGACAGAAAATTTTGATATTTCTGAAAAAGTATCATAATTTATCACACGCTTTTCTGATAATCCAATCATCATTTGTACAAAAAGTATCATATAAGACACAATTAGATGATGTGTAATAACAATACTACTTCCTCAGTCTAAAAAATTTCGAAAAACTTGTACACAACAACACACACACACAACACACATTGAAGGAATACAATTTACCTCAGTATCCTACAGGTGACAGATATATTTAGCGTGATTTTCAATTTATTAAATAAAAACCCAATTTCTACAAATATAATAACTAATCTTCTTTTTAGCTACTAGGTTTCAGCTTTATTGAATTTAAAGGAAGCCTATGAAAACAGGTTTTATCGGTAATCATTATTTACATTTTTGTTCGATATAATTACATTCACTTACATTAATTAAATATTTTGTCAGTAATAATCTTTTTTGCAAGCAAGTATGGACAAAGCATTTTTTAAAACATTATTAAGTGAAAGATTAACATAATGTGCTCACATACACTTTTTTTTATATATTCTAAACCTCACAAAATTTGGAGCACAAAGTTTTTTGTAAAAATATAATCAGTGACAAATGAAACATGCAATTAAAAATTTTCAAAATAATTTCGAAAATTAAAAAAACATTAGTCAGCATTCATGATATAGTCGATCTTCACTGTGTTCTAATTTTTATAGTTATATTATTTTACATTTTGATGTTATCAAGGAATTAAATAATAAATCTATCTACAAATATAATAACTAAATAAGGTTGAAGGATTACAATTTATATAATGTAATCCTTCAAGCGCCTGTGCATGTTAACATTTTCGCAGACTTCAGTGTCTAATAGAATTCTAGCTCAGATGTCGGTGACGTCATTTAATTGAAGTTCAGAATTACGAGGTTTTCGAAAGAGTGTAAGCTTAAATTGGTAGAAATAAGCAGCCGGAATCATAGTGCAATAAATAAATATCTGGTATATATAAAAGGATTGTAAGTATTATATATATACTGAAAATATTTTGTGTTTCAATATTTTCAAATAACTCCTTTATTTTTGGTGTATCTGTTCACACGTTTTGCATTAACTTCAAAAATTGATATTTGTAAATACATTCTAAGTTTTACACTTATGAAATGATAGAATCGTGTAATTATTTCAAAATATACCTCTCATAACAGAAAAGGAATTTAATCTACATGAATTTAAACACTCAAAATGTAATTATTTTATTTAAAATACCAAATGAAAATTATATTTATTGGAAATAAAAATCAGGAATGTTTGAATCAATCATTCGCATTGAATGAAATCATTCGCATTAAAATGATTTATGATAAAAAATTTCTTTTTCATTTCTTAAATACTTTAATTTCTGAGGTGAATCCTACCAACTTGTTCCTAACAAGTTTTCCCAATTTTGCTGAAAGTGTGAAATACACTCTAGCAAATGTTGTAGGGGACCGTGCAGATATTTTCCACTTGGATACAATCCCAATAAATCACCAATTGATAAAAATAGTCAAATTTCTGCATTCAAATGCAAAAGTTGTACGAAATATTATATGAAGAAAACCAAAATTGTTTGAATATCAAATTTTAATTAGTTCTTCCATCATTAATCATACTAAAAATTATTAAATCGTGAAAAGTGTAAATTATACATTATCAACCGAATTTTATTTTGACAGTTATTAGTATTTACAAAACTATTCGACTACTGAAAGGGCAACATAGATGGATATATGGTATTGTCTGTTATTTTTCAAGAAACAACTTCTATTTATAGTTGATAATGAATGATAAAAGTGCACGCATAGCATTTATTCCACAATTCTGCTGTTTTATAGTTTAAAATTTATATGGATTATTTAATGAATATATATAAAAGATAAATGCAATAATCAGGCATATTTGATATCGGAAAACTGAACGGTGTTTTTCCCAGAAAGTTTTCTATGATGATGGCTAGTTTGTTTTCTAGCTTGATGGGTTTGGGACTTAATTAGTTTAGGATAAACTGCAGAAACATGTATTTTTAATTTCCTTTTTTACTATAAATTAATTAAAAATCCACTATTACACAACTCTTATTTACTATCTATTTCAATTATACTTTAATTAAAAATCTAATTCCATTTGTAATTAAATTGTAGATCATTCATAATTCACTGATGTTAATGTCATAATAAACTTTTCAACTAGAGGTACTAATATTAAAAATTAAATGGAAGCTCATAGTTTTTTTTAACAGAGCGCAATGCATCATTGTCCAAAGATTTGAGGTAAGCCAGTACAGCCTATTATCATTATATTATATCAATTTAATTTTTACTCTAAAAGGCACAATATTTCAATTAAGACTATATTTGAAACCAGTTTTAGTACATAACTAGACATAGTTGACCAAAAGTGCATGATTTTTTATGGAATAGGAAGCCACATTTTTAAATAAATGAATAAAATTTATGAGATGGAAATTTGATAAATTTCTTGTAAGCATTGGAAGTGTTAATTTTCAGCAAGATTAAAAATATTAAATAAAATGCATATTTTGAATTTAATGTTAGTTATTTTAAAGAAGAAATGAGCATGGCAAGTTTGAATTATTTCTGACTTAATGTATATTTAAAAAAAAATATCCAATAGGACAACTCATTATATTCTTTCTTTGTCTCATAGTTAAATAGTTTCAGTTTTTATTTTGTTTGAATCTTAGGAAGAATTAATGCTTTTCTTTGTACGCGAATTCAATGAAATGTCACGCTACAAACGCTATTTTAAATGGTTAGCAATATGATAGATATTACGGTGATGTTTTCAGAATAGTTTAGAAAATACAAGAAGTGGAAAAAAATTCTGGATACTTTTAAATTACAATAAAATGTATTTTCAATTACATAAAAAGGGAAATACATGAACAGTTTTTATTAATATTAGATAAATAGCACTAACTTAAAAAAAGAATTTTCAAAAATAAAGTATGATAAAGTATATATAAAGAGAAAATTATAAATCCTAAAATAAAGTTAATAATTTCACTTAATTTTACAAGAAATATAAGAAGTATATTAAGTTTTAAAGTAACGAAATGCTTACGATGTAATCATTATAATTTTCTACTTGCATTACAGATATATTTTGATAGTTTACGAAATAAAAGAGAACGTACACAGTACTGTAATATTCTCAAAGATGTACTCAATCTGTACAAAATTCAATTATTTCATTTCATTAATTTCCAGAAGAAAATCTTAAATTTCCACCACATTTTTAATTGGTTAGTTCAGTTCATTAACATTTTAGAAGCCAATTTTTAATCTTCGGATTGCAGTTGAATCCGAAGCTTCCATTTAAAATGTCTTTGTTTCAATACATTGTATCAGCACCCGAGTTTGAATTGTACTCAAGAATTATTTAACCAGAAACCAAATCTACTTCAGCAGTAACACTGGTGGTTTTAACAATCATCGAAATATGCTTCATGTTTGTATTTTAATGATATAATTTAATAAACATTAAAAAAAACAGAGTAGAATGAATAAATTAGCATCGATTTTTGACAAATAAAGAAACTAATTATTTTGAGTTTTTTAAATTAATAAATGCAAACTGTTCCTATAAATACCCTTTAACAACATTGAAAAGATGCTAAAATTTTGTTTTATATATATTCCTTGAATTAATTTATTTCTGATTGTTGTGGTCTTCGATAAAATTTCACACAGTTCAAATCGAACTCCTTATAAATTCTAAAATCAGATACAATGTTTAATCGTCGATTATTTAATGATATAAGACGTTTCTGCAGAAACCAAATCAATTAATAGAAAAATGTCTTTTTTCTAAATATGTATTTATGATGTTGTTTTTATGTAACTAATTAAATAAAATACTATTAAAGATCATTTAATAAAGGTACATATTGGATTGTAATCAATATTACTTTAATATAATACTATAAATATAATTAAAGTGACTATAAGTATAATTAAATCCAAAGCTATTATGTGATTATTTTGAGATTTACTATTCAATAAATCAAATTACTGTTCGTTAAATCAAAAATCATTACTCTGTAAACTGAAATGAAATCACTTTTAGTGAACTGCTATTTCAAACTATCATGTTAGTTAAATCTCAGATTTATGAGAATTTTATGCAAATTGTTTTGTTTCTCATTCACAAAACTCAAAATTTAGATCTAAAAGGTGGAACGCATATTTTTGATATGTTATTTTGAGTTATTAAAATATCTTGAAATATGTTATTTTATTCCTCTGGTGCATTCTTTTAAAGCATTCACTAATAAAAAAAAATTACGAATTTCATGAACTCCTTTAAATTAAAAAAATTTTTTATCAATGAGAGGATACGCATTTCGTTGTTAACACATGAAATTAACTTTGCCAGTTCCTCTATAAGTCTATAACGTGATACAAATACTTTCTTCTAAGAATCATGATATGGAATTGCATCCCCCAGACTTAACACAGGAATTGTCGGATTGACACTCTACTTGATTATTATCCTTTTTTTAAAAATTATATTTCATCTTGCGAATGGCAAGAGTTTTTTTTAAAGTTAAATTTTTTATGCAGTAAAAAATGTTTTTTTATTTACTTTTTATATTTTTTATTATTGGGGTTACTTTTAATAAGTATTATTTACCCCATTCTGTACAGTATTTTGGGATTTAAAGCAGAGAATGTGCTTTTTAAATCGATAAGTTCTGTGTTCTTGTAATTTAAAGAGTTTTTCATTGAAATATTCATTAGAACAGCAAGAATTATAATATTTTCTGATGTTCAAGATTCAACGAGAGACAAAAATCACGGTTTCACCATTATTTTTAGCGATTGGAATCGTTTTCGTATAATAATTTGACAAATAATAAACTGTACAAATAAAATATGCTTCTTTTTCTATTACTTAATTTTTATGCTCCGTTTTGATATTTGCGTTACTAATGTATTTGCAATATATAGATTGTAACAAATACTACCAACAGCTTGCACTAGTATTTTTGAATTTGTAAATGAAATTTTTGTTTTATTACCAAATGAATCAAAAAATTTCAAAACAGACTCAATAATATCAATATTTGTTATTTGTGGCTTATAAATATTAATACTGAATTCTGGTTTTAATTAGATTTGATAATGTGAAAGCATTTCGTGTTAGTTTTACTATAGAAAATTAAATTAAAAATTAATCGTCCATTTAAAGAAAAATCTTTTTATTTAAAATAAGTTATTTTTCTATGTTTATATTTTTGAGCTATATTATTATCATATTAAATATGAGATCGCATTTTTATTCCCTGTATTTTATAACATGCACAATTTAATAATATCAATAATATAATTCATTAGTTAGAAGCTGTCCGTTGCTTCATTTGTATTAGCCAATTTATGATTAATAAACGTGTATGATTTTCATACATACATTTGATAGGTTTCTTTTTCTAACGTATTATACTATAAAAATATAGAATTAATAATACATGAAGCAGTAATAATGTTTTGATCCCTTCTTTATGAGGATAAGCCAGAATTATTTACCCTTTTCAAAAAGAATAAGCATAAAAATTAAGAATAGTATATTGGTTATGGATTATATTTTGGCTTTATAGGTTATTATATCCAACTAATAAATATTTTAAAATACATACCACATTCACCTCAGTCATACCCAAAGAAACTTTTTAAGACTACTCCCAACAAGCTTTTCACAGAATACAAAAGATATTGTTTGGAACCAAAAATCATGTTATTTAAAATATACATACATAAAAAAATTTCTAGATGTATTTTTGGACATTGAAATCAATGGATTTTTCTATTAAAGATGCCATAAAATTGATCCAAAAGATTTATAGAGTTATTTCTATAAATAAATTCTGATATGGTTTTGGATTTATCTTATTACTAAAATTCATATTTTGTCTCGAATTATAAAATTCATTATTAACTGTAATATAAAGTAAATAATACGTGTTTGGGTATGAATTTTCAAAGTAGTTTGCGAAATGTCACCGATATTTAAAACTTTTGAAAATTTTTATTCTTGATCACAAAGAAAAATAGTTAAATATCTGAGAAAATGTGAAAGTGTGTTAACGATATTTTTCATTTCTTAACACATGCGGCGAAAATTATAATTTTTTCAAACGCACACAAAAAAAAACAGGATAGTATATATTATAGTTGGTTAACTGAATTAAGATAACAACTAAATTTAAATAATTTGCTCCACATAACTAACATAAAATATAGTTAAATGTGAATCTATATGTGTACTTGTATATATGTTAAAGTGAGATATATATTTAAGATATACTAGAAATAGCAATTATAATTTAAAATAATGAAATTAAATTTTAAGCAATTTTAATGTTTTTAGGATATTTTAAAAGAATCAGTTAAATTATCGCACATAAGTTATCGTTGTCTTAACAAATTATTGGTCACAATCTATGAAATTCCACCAGAAAAGGAAATATGCAGTGGATGAGTAAAAAAAATTTAATGTTGCCGTTTTTTTACGAATATTGCAATTATTAATTTAGAATTCTATTATTGAAATTTTTAAAAATTTAAATTATTCTTGCCGATTTAAACTAACCATATAGTGGATGTTTGTCTAATCTTTTTCATTTTGCTATTTCTTCTATTCTATTGACATGTTAAAGGTTTTATTCAATGGAAAATGGTTTCTTAAACCAATGCTTTGGTCTTTATACAAGAAATCATTTTGTTAACAAAATGAACTTCGACACTATTCTCAGGCATTCGATGGTGAACTTCGCCTTGTTTGCTGCATTGAAGACGTCGGATTTAAAGCGTCTTCTCAATACGATGTAACTCAGATAAAACGTTATTTGACTCCATAAACTCAATAAGAAATTTAATAACTTGGCTTAGTCATTATCTCGTCTGCAACGAAAGAAATAACCACTGGAACTAGTAGGATATTGACGAACCCCCATTGATGGATTTTGCGACTTTCTTTCCTCGCCAACCAATTCTAACCCTGTTACTACTTAAAAAAAACCGCATATATTTCACAAAAATGGCGTAAAACACGAAAAAAATCAAATCTGGCAAAAACAACAAAAAAAAAAAAAATTCAAATTGTTAACAACAAAAACAAAGGACGGCAGATTTGGCGAGCAATCTCTTGGGTATTTGTGGTTGGGTATAAGTACATCATACTTATATCCAATCACTTTATGTTATATATATATATATATATATATATATATATATATATATATATATATATATATATATATATATATATATATATATATATATAATATAAACTTTTTTCAAACGACGGGCACCTGAGGGTTGAACCCTATGCCACAACAAGGCCAGAAACTGCTACTCATTTGTCGTTACCCAGCGGGCACCTGTGAACCAAGTCACGGAGGCGAGTAGCGTTACCCGCGTCATACCATCACAAACCCGTTTATAGGGTGGGCCATATTCATACATCATCACGGAAGAAAGGATAGAGAAATACATAAAGAACAGAGAAAGAAAGCAACATCCATGCCCGCACCGGGATTCGAACCCAGGACCCGTAGCTCAGGAGTCAGGAGCGTTGACCACTCAGCCATCGGTCGGCTTATATTTAATATAAACTTAACAACAGCTTTTAGCAGCTATGCTACCTACTATGGGGGTATCTAAATAATAATAATAAACAAATAATAAGTCAAAGATAAATACGATCGATCATAAGCCAGATTGGATATTATTCTAATATATTTTAATTCATGACTTTCTGTTTACGCAGGTTTACCTTTTCTTACAAAAATTCATGATATTGCGGGAAGATAATGAAAAATATAATTTTCTTTTCTTTTAGTATATATTTTTGTATGGTAATAATCACATTTATATTGAACTTCACTGAATTTTCCCATATATTCACCACGATATGTTATGTCTTGTTATTTCATTTTTAGATTTTAAATCAACGTTAACATATTTCTCGTATGTATGCTGCATATGTGAACAAAAATGAGAAGCATTGTACAAATATCATTAATAGTAATACATAGTTCTTGATTGAATTAAGAAAAGCATTTATAAGTTGTACAATCAAAATTCGAATTATTAATTATAAATTGCTCTTTATCAAGAAATGCAGTTTCCTCTGTGTGTTTTAGGTAAAATATTTCAATTGATTTATGATTCAAAATATTTTCCGTAGAAATAATGTTCTTTTATTTTTAAATCGAAAGATTAATCTATTGCATCTTGAAATATTAATCCTAATTTTGTGATTTACGTAGTAGTAAAATATTTTATCAAAATTGTGTTGTTTGTAACTTATAAGAATTATAGCAAGTTTAGAAATTTTCTTTAAAAAAGTCAGTTGGTCTGGAAATAGTTCGACATTTTTAATGCATCTAATAAATGCAGCTATTCATTTTGTTTATCACCAAGAAAAATATATTTAACAGCCTAACTGTTATTGTTTAGCGTTGCATGACACAGATTATAATTTTCCATTCTTGCATAATCCTGTAATACAATGCTCTGACATAATCAAATAAAAAGAAAAAAAGACATGCGTCGTGTGTGTTGATATTGCAATTTCAATAGTAAAGTGATGAATGCAATAGGTTTTTGCATCCGCCACTAATGCTGACTAGTTTTTTTCGTTGGAATTAATTGAAATATGAACACTTACTTTCCAGACACAATAATTTTAATAAACATAGAAGTTCTCGTGAATGATTCTTTTAAAATATTTGCTAGTCCACCCCAAAATACTTCCATTCATATAAAACATAAACATATCTTGACAATTGCAACTTTTTAGCTTAAAAATGATTAAGTTTTCATTTTTCTGAAATGAATGAAAGAAATCTAAATGTTTATTAAAAGTTTCAACACCAGTTCAAATGAAAGGAAATAATACTTCAAACCGAATCATACCATTTATATAAAACGTAATCAGAAACTCGATAATTTTATATTTAATTTTCAACTGACATTAGAGTTTTAATAAAATTCATAATCTTTATATTTTATTTTGATTTTTAGAAAACCAACACTATATATTTGCAATTTAACTTGTTATTCTATATTGCGTTTTTTCCCTTTGTTCAGTGTGAAACTAACACTCTCTAATTTTATGTTAGGTGAAAATATTACTTCTTTGTTAATAATGGAATTATAATAATATATAATAATAGTATCCCTTTTTGAGTAGTAATTTCATACCTTAAAAGAAGAACTACTTTAAAAATTTTACTTTCTAATACTAATTGGTATTTATTTTCATCTGTTTTAAATATATTTATAAATTGAAATCCAGAGCAAAAGTTGCCTGCAGTTATTAAATGGTTACAGTTTTAAGAAAGAAAATGGATAACTGATGCATTATACATACACGTTTATACCGTAATCCAGAAAATTGCAATGATGAACGTTAGTTAAATAATTGGCGTTGTTTTATTCAGCGATTATTGAGCCTGCCTTTAAATTTGAAATGGATATTTTCAGTGGTTCGGACACACTTTTACCTGTAGGTTCAGGTGTTTTATCACATGATTCAATTTATAAATATAGAACTTTATAAGAGCGAAAAAGGATTCAATTTATGAATTCACATTGTAGTTTCTAGCATGAATGTATGCATTTATATTGATCCAGTTTTTTTAATAACTCTAAATTTCTTTAATGTTAATTTCTTTCGGGGTTATAACATATGGTTCAAATTTGGAAACAAAAAAAGGGAATAACGAAATTTTTGCGACTAAGATGTAGTCAGATTGTGAAAAAGTATGCCTTGTTATTTTTTGTATCAGTGTTATTTAATGTATCTCTATTTGAGAACAATTTAGCCTTAGCTTTGGATTCAACTTTGCCAAGTATTGAGTAATAAAAGAATATCTTTCTTTGCCAACTAACACTTTAGCAAAGAAAATTATTTTTCTACAAACAATTTGGAAAGTTGTAAACAATTTATAATATATTAAATTATAAAATTAAAAATATATTTTTTGTCGAAAGATTGTTTAAATCATTTTTTTGCTTCCATAACTTTTAAGCTAAAGAAATATATTATTAAATTGATAAAATTACGTTACACATCATTTTTAAGTTACTATTATTTTCACATCAATGTCATCTCTGTTTACATAAACTTTCATGATCAGCTTTTGTTGTGTTGGAAAATCAATATTGAGCAATTGATTGCTTCTGGATGTATAACTACTGACTGTTATATCGTCATAAGCATTTTACTGAGCAACACTAATTTACATGATTGGAAAAATTGAAGATTTATAATGATAGACAATGTGAGAATTTAAGAAAAAAAATTGCTTTAAATCCAAATTCCATTTCATATAAAAACGATGCATTTTTAATTATTTTTAAGAATTAGTTTTCCAAATGACTATTTTTTTTTCTTTAAAAAATATCATTGAAATGTATTTGAAATTTACAAAAATGAGGTCAATTACAAACGTGATGACCAAAATCTATGAACCATTTATTTAAATGCTTTTATAAAAAAATTTACTCTAACTTTATCACAAATTACATAGAATCCAGATAATATTCAGTTTAATTTAAAAATCGAAGCACCTCAAAAATGAGAAAATATTACTATCCTGTCATAAGAATGAAATAACTTTTTATTCTTAAGAATTTCCTCCATAATTGTTGCAGTGAGACCTATTAAATGTAAAATATCCATTATGCAATGTATAATATGATAAAATGCAACAAAATATTGGTATGAATGCCATCCTGCAATTTTTAAAGCAGCGTTTAGTGTAAAAAAATGAAGAAATTTAAATGTTAAAGTAAAATATTGAATATTTTTTTCTATTATTGTAATGTTTTTTTATTGTTCATTATTGTAAAATATACTGTGTTGCATTATTTATTACGAAATATATCCTTTTTTTCATTTTTTGTCTGACTTAATATTTTAACACGAAAAGCGGTTCCCCTTTGTTTTCACTTTCAAATTAGTATAAAAAATTGTTATGGCTGAAGACAACGTTTTATCATCCAAACATTATATACAAAGCTAATGACGAAATAGCATTTTTTACAGCTTTTCATTGGCTGCTGTGAAGAATGAAGGAGAAACTGCACAAATGCGCTGCTGTATTTGCCGTCTGATAGTTTCCTCCATTACTTCCGTGGACGCTGTTCAGCTGAGATTGAAGTTTTTAAGGGATTGGTTTCGTCAAACTAAACTTCTTAAGTAAGAATTCTGTTCCCTGTACTTAGAAATTAGATATTTTTTTCAACAAGTATTATTTTTGTTTCAAAATTAAAATTTTAAAATTATTTGCATGCTTTTTTATTAAATTTAGGTGTTAAAATAATAAGATTCCTCTGAAAATAGTAAGATTGCTGTTAATATATATTTATAAATTATTGTGTTGAATAACTTTGAGCTTTTGTCATAAAAACAGCATGGAATGGCTTAATTATTTATGATCGGAATTCATCTGAATGATCAAAATCTAAATTTTTATGGTGCTTAATTATAAAAAAATTAGATGAAATTAAAGCGTGGTTGAAGCAATCAATTTTATTAAAATTGTATTAAATATAAGGCATTGTATAGTTAAGAATTAACTATTTGGTTTGAATATCATTCTTTTTAGTGAAAAATTGATTTGAAAAATAATGAAAATGTTTTAAAAATGAATATATATTTGCTTTAATTATTTGCTCAAGTATGTGACGTTAAAAATTTAAAACTTCCTGAAAATCAAAATAAAGTTATTTTTAAAATTTTATTTTCCTTAAAAAATAGTAGGAAATATGCAATTTTAATACAACTTCGTTTTTTTTTTTTTTTTTTTTTTTTTTTTTGTCATTTTCCCCAAGTGAACATAAAAGTGCAATCCTCTGAGTTAAATGTGCAATAATAATTTAGTTATGTAATTGTTTCATTTTATCATAATAATAATAAGAAATATGAAGTTATAAATAGAAACTTTTTAAATATGTCCAAGATTCTTATTCTGAACATTTATTCCGAAAAGTATTAAATATGTTTGAATAGCCAATTATATTGTAAAAAAATGCGTGTCTTAAAGCAACGTATATATATATATATATATATATATATATATATATATATATATATATATATATATATATATATATATATGTATATATATATGTATATATATATATATATGTATATATATATATATATATATATGTATATATATATATGTATATATATATATATATATATATATATATATATATATATATATATATATATATATATATATATGTATATATATATATATATATATATATATATATATATATATATATATATATATATATATATATATATATATATATATATATGTATATATATATATATATATATATATATATATATATATATATATATATATATATATATATATATATATATATATATATATATATATATATATATATATATATATATATATATATGTATATATATATATATATATATATATATATATATATATATATATATATATATATATATATATATATATATATATATATATATATATATATATATATATATATATATATATATATATATATATATATATATATATATATATATATATATATATATATATATATATATATATATATATATATATATATATATATATATATATATATATATATATATGTATATATATATATATATATATATATATATATATATATATATATATATATATATATATATATATATATATATATATATATATATATATATATATATATATATATATATATATATATATATATGTATATATATATATATATATATATATATATATATATATATATATATATATATATATGTATATATATATATGTATATATATGTATATATATATATATATATATATATATATATATATATATATATATATATATATATATATATATATATATATATATATATATATATATATATATATAACATTATTTTTATACTAGTGTTCAAATGCAATTTCAATCACTAATTTTATTTCCGCTTGTTGTAATATTGTAAAAAAAAATTGCTGCGTACATACACAACTAGAGACAGATGGTGACCGAATGGTTAGCGCTCTTGCCTTCGGTTCAACTGTTCGTGGTTTCGAATACCACCTGGTCTTAGATATTTGTAGTGGTTCACAGAATCCACTTTAAATTGACACAGATTAATTAATAATTGTGTGTATAAAATGGCCACGAAGCGACAAACAAATGTAACCAAATTCTTGCTGTAAAAACTTACATTGAATTTTTTTTGTCTTAGAGAAACTCATTTATTTAAAATTGAAATCCAAACTTTAATAAAAATAGTCATTAATGAAAAAGTAAATTAAATGCTTAATCTAGAAAATTTGAAATTGGAAATTTCTGATCATGATATAAATAATTAAGATGGAAATGATAATAGTTTTAGTGAAATAATGATTCTTTTATGGTTACAACATTCTTCAGGTAATTTGTGGTTTTTTCTAAAGATTTAAATTTAGATGTTTCAATATCAGTTAGTGAAAAAATAATTTGTTAATAAATTTTGTTATAATTTGTTAAAATAGTTAATAAACAATTGCAATTTATAGTTTTTAAATTTTATCTCATAAATATTTAAGTTAAAATAATTAATGTAATTGTCATTCTTTGTATCATTGGTGAAATATTCCCGTATATGAGAGAGTTAACAATGAAATTTTTTAAAGTACTCACTGTAAAAAGATTTTTATTAAAAAATTTTAACTTTTTTCAATGATATAGAAGTTAGAAGTTTGTTTTATTTGAGATTTTTCTGAGAAAACTCACTCAGAAATAATTGGCATTATAACATGTTGTCTTTTTTGATAGTAGCTGATAGAATAAACATTCAGATCTTTTTATGTATCTGCATTTCTATTTGTATTAAAAATAAGTTTTCCATTTTGTCAAATTTTTACCGGTTTCCAAAGTGATATCTTTAATTTTCAGATTTGCGTTACCCTGTAAAGGTTAAGAATCTAATATTTTCAAATTTTAGCTTATTGAATTTACCTTAAATTTAGAAATTTAAGTTTTGCAATCATGTTTGGAAATGGTGTGTGTTTGCTTTATTCTATATTATATATATTAACTGTGTGTGTGTGTTCATATATATTAAATAAGCATTTCTGAGTTACTATTAAATAAAATATAAGTGGAATTTATTGAATGAAAAATCTTGTCATGTGTTTAGTTTCAAAGTGAAATTAAAAATAAATATTTTACGGAGTTATTTATGTTGAGATTTTGTACTCGCTTACAAACTCTGTGTTAATTTTCAGCTTAGAAAAATTAAGTAATTGGTATAAAACTTTTTGAGAAAAACAATATTTCTAATTTGCAAATAGAATTTCTTTTAGAAATGATTTTTTTTAAAGACGTGGTTTGATCTTTGATAAAGTAATTCATTTGCTTAAATGGAAATTTTGCCTGATTTCATTCAAAGATAATTTATTAATTATATATTTTTATTATTTTTTGCTGTAAGTAGTTAATAATTCACAAATCAACTATTTTGGCAAATTCTTTTCTAAATGGTTTTGTCATGACTTTTGCAGATATCTAGGTAAAATAGAAATAATTTCTACCGTTAGCTTGTCTAGGTTGCTCCATGTCTCTACGGACTGCAGAAGCTGTAACTCTTTCCCAGTACCATGAATTCAGATCGAGCTTGTATTTCACGCTACGCCAGTGGTCACCTAGGGGGCCGCAAATGTGTACAGGGTCAAAAGACTTGGTCTATGCACAAAATGCAAAGCTGAATAGGCGTCGCCTGAACACATCTTGAGCTGCTTGAATATTGACTTTGAAGAGTTTTTTCAAAGCCCCTTGTGTTCTTGGATTTCCTGATTTTTGGAGTTGGTCTAGTATTGGAAATGGATCATCTGGGATTAGCAACAACAACACTATTTGTTGTCATTTATTCATAGTAGCTGATGGAGTAAATATTAAGATCGTTTTATGTATCTGCACTTCTCTATTTGTGCTAAAAATGAGTTTTGCCTATTTCACAAATTTTTACCGGTCTAAAATCTTTAATATTCAGATTTGCATTACCATTTATAGGTTTACAATCTAATACATATTTTCAATTTTTAACTTATTTAATTTACCTTAAATTAAAAAACTTAAGAATGTATTTCAATCATGTTTGGAGATGATGTGTGTGTGTGCTTTATTCTGTATAATTGTTCATGTATATTAAATAAGCACTTTTCTTGGTAATTATTAAATAAAACATAAGAGAAATATATTGAGAGAAAAATCTACACGTGTTTGATTTTGATTCGAAATTAATATTTAATTATAAGAATATTAATATAAAGTAAATGTTTTCCTAAGTCAAATATATTGACTTTTCCAACTCGCTTACAAAATGTGTTACTTTTCAGCTTCGGAAAATAATGTAATGGGTGTAACACTTTTCGAGAGAGAGAAAGAGACAAAAGCAAGATTACTAATTGACAGATAAAATTTCTCTTTTAAAACTGAATTTTTATTTTGGAGACTTGTTTTGATCATCAATAATGGGAATACAAATTTTTATAACTATTTAATAACTTTAATATTTTAAAAGGGTATATATTATTAAAACATAATAAGGGAATTTAATTATAATAAATGGAAATTTTCAACTAATCAAAGATAATTTATTAATTACATATTTGAGTGAATTTTAGCTGTTTCCTTCACATTCTTAGAAGGTATCGATTTTTATACAATATCATGACAAAAATCCTTCCTGAACACAACTGACAGTTGGTAGATAGATAAACTTAATAAATAAAATTTATCTAGATTTATTGATTAAATCGTAAAGCAGCAATAAAGTATACATTGATTTCAATTCACTTGTTTTTTTTCAATAATTATGAATTTTTCACATGAAGATGACTTTCTTAAATTTCCCCTTGGAACGACATTTAGCTTCATACTGGATGAGCAAGCCTGCCGGCTTTCGTGAAATGTTATTACACCAGCATGGTTCCCTGTACCGAGGCCTGAGTTGGGTTTTACTAATTAGATAAAAATCAGCCGATTGGGAGTTTTCGTAATTTAGAGTCAGAAATCAAGCAGAGGATCCCATAATACTTGATTTACAACCCTCAAAGGTATCATTTCATTGCGACCACGAGCTATTTAACGTGCATCAGCCGTTTTTTGGAGAATACGACAAATCTATGATTAAGTCGGGATTCGTACTCACGACCTTCCGATCGTGAGAACGACATCTTAATCAACCAGGTCACTGCGGCCTCTTTGGTAGGCTGTGGTTGCTACTAAAAAACGCATGCAGTTCAGGGAAAATTTGCATTTGCAAAAGATAAGGATATTAAATTTTTTATCGTTATTGCTTACTTACTTCACGTTGTTTAAAATGATCTGCACCAAAAACGGAGCGCTCATATATAAAATGCCGAATGGTTGGTAATTTATTCAAAGATAAATTATTTTTGCATATTTTTTCTAAACTATCTTATCATTCTTGCAGATATTTTTCTCTTACTTAGTATCTGACTAAAATATAATTGATCAATTTATTAAATCGAAAACGGTTTAACTATTCCGTTTTATTGCTTATAAACAAGGTTTTTTCTCGAGAGATCGTTTTATTAATAATATAATTTTTTACTTTTTAAACTTTAATTTGTAATTTCAATATGTTTTACGGAAATTAAAAGTAACTGAATTTAAAATGAAAAACTTTAGTTATTATATTTACATATCTGGAGCATGTAAACAACAATTTATGTATATTTACTATATTTCTGTAACTTTAAACGTTTTAAAAACTATCTAAATTAGTAACATTTAAACTAATAATTTTATCATTAAGATTATATCTATATTTCATATGTCCCTGATGTGTTATCAACTTGAGCTTCACTCCACGGGGTCCCTGATGTGGAATCAAACCCGTGAGCTCATGCAACGACACTTGAGCTTCACTCCACGGGGTCCCTGATCTGGAATCAAACCCGTGAGCTCATGCAACGACACTTGAGCTTCACTCCACGGGGTCCCTGATCTGGAATCAAACCCGTGAGCTCATGCAGCGACACTTGAGCTTCACTCCACGGGGTCCCTGATCTGGAATCAAACCCGTGAGCTCATGCAGCGACACTTGAGCTTCACTCCACGGGGTCCCTGATCTGGAATCAAACCCGTGAGCTCATGCAGCGACACTTGAGCTTCACTCCACGGGGTCCCTGATCTGGAATCAAACCCGTGAGCTCATGCAACGACACTTGAGCTTCACTCCACGGGGTCCCTGATGTGGAATCAAACCCGTGAGCTCATGCAACGACACTTGAGCTTCACTCCACGGGGTCCCTGATGTGGAATCAAACCCGTGAGCTCATGCAACGACACTTGAGCTTCACTCCACGGGGTCCCTGATGTGGAATCAAACCCGTGAGCTCATGCAACGACACTTGAGCTTCACTCCACGGGGTCCCTGATGTGGAATCAAACCCGTGAGCTCATGCAACGACACTTGAGCTTCACTCCACGGGGTCCCTGATGTGGAATCAAACCCGTGAGCTCATGCAACGACACTTGAGCTTCACTCCACGGGGTCCCTGATGTGGAATCAA